>JASKMD010000014.1:2592828-2682869 GCA_030144725.1 Haematococcus lacustris | reverse complement strand
GCAATACATCACACATGAACCCACCATCACAGGACACCGTTGACAAGGCCGTACATCAGCTTCACACCATGCTGTGCCATCTACTTAGCTGATCATATGACCTGCTGCTGCCGCCGTTGACTTGTCGCCACTGACCTGATCAGCCACTGACCTGATCTGCCACTGACCTGCCACTGACCCAGCATCGTGGGTCTTCACTAACATCATGTGTCGACGCAACTGTCCACGTGAGCTCACTGGTGCACATTGTCTCAGAGCTCCCAGAATGCACTATTGGCCCCACCGCAGTGTCCCATAGCCTGCCACCAGTGTCCCAGAGCTGCTTATGTCACAACTTGGCTCAGCCCGAGCAGCCAGGCAGCAGGGCTGTTTGTGACAGGGGCCACATTGACGTGTGTGCCATTGTCCAAGGTGGGGCACAGCTCAACCTTGGCCCTCAACCTTGAGCCTTCATTGCAGTGGAACACTCAGTGTGGACCCCTACAAAACGGTGTTATGACTGTGTGGAGTTCCCATGCTCATGGCATGCACATGGCTTATACATGGCATACACATGGTCATGGTCGCCTACCACCTACAGCATTGCCTGACCCAGAGGGCTATTGTGTAGAGTTGGCATGTCTTGCTTGCACTAAGTGTCAGCTGATGACAGCTCAACAAAGGGGGGCCACACACTACTGTGCCGCAGCAGGCTGCTGCTGCTGGGCCTTGGGTGGCTTGTCTTGCACTCGCTTGTAGCCCAGGCCTGGGTACTCCTTGCCCTTGGCTGGCAGCTTCCCCTGCGCTGGCATGACAGCAGCGATGTGAGCAGCGCGGAGCTCACCGGACTGCACAATTGCAGCGGACCACACCACGACTACGACGAAGCTTGTTTTCGCGGGCTTTAAGTCAGAAGCGGCTCTTGCTCCGCGGTGCTGGGCTGGGACTTGGGCCTTGGGTGGCTTGTCTCGCAGCCGCGTGTAATCCAGGGCCTGGGTACTCCTTGCCCTTGGCTGGCAGAGCTGTCTGTCTTGGCTACCAACACAGCTCCAGCGGGCGCCACCTGCTCTCCCCAATGCGCTGCATGTTCAGAGCTGCATTGCAGTCCCTGTCCAGCCACCTGCCTGGCTGTGCTGCTGGCTTGGCTTTGGCAGCCTTGCCCTGGCCCTGGCCCTGGCCCTGGCCCTGGCCCTTGCCCTTGCCCTTGCCCTTGTTGGGCTCAGCTGCCTGCTCAGCCTCGGTGCGCCTGCTGCGCTTGTCTGGAGGGGGAGTGCTGGGCCCTGGCTCTGAGGCTGCTGCCTGTGTGGCTTCCTGGTTGCTGCATGGGGCCTGTAGTGGCTTGCGGGGGGCCACCACAGGGCACCACATCAGGCCCCGCACTGGCTGGTCACGCTGCACCTCCAAAGGGCTTCATGTCCACTCAGCATGCGAGCCCATCACCTGCTGCCGCAGGTGGGGCACAGCGGCCATCAGCCTTGACGTGGACGTCATGTTTGACCCAACGGGCTCCAACCACATCCTGAACCAGTTTTCTGACAGTGGCCTCAGCTGGCGGCTCAGCAGCCCAACCTTTGGCGACAGCTCCACCTACAACACTGTCTACGAGAGCAGCAGCGCATCCATGGGCTGTGATAACCTATGCAAGTCCATCCCCGTAGTGAATGATGAGGTAAAGCACTGTTCTGCCAGAACCTCACCTCTTACCAATGTTGTGCTCACAACTGCTGCAGTGCCACCGCATGCGTAATGGTCATGCATGGGCACCCCAGCAATCATATGCCCTTGCCACCAGCGTGTCTCAACGGCCTCCCTGAAGTCCCTGAGACTAAAAGCAGTACCACCCTCGTCCAGGTCTCAATGCCTTCAAGCGGGAGAGTACCTCAAGCAAATGCGCGAGGCCTGGGTCCAGCCTCCACTACATCGCATCTTGCTGTGCTGTGGTCCCTTTGCAGCATCCATTACAGATATAGGGCAGTGAGGCTGTGCCTGGCACCACTCCTGATGCTGTTTCACTGTGTGTTGTGTGCCTTGGCCTACACCCCCCACGGTGGCAAAGTACATGCAGCCAGCTTAACCTTGGTTCTCAACCTTGAGCCTTCATTGCAGTGGAACACTCAGTGTGGACCCCTACAAACGGTGTTTTGGCTGTGTGGAGTTCCCATGCTCATGGCATGCACATGGCTTATACATGGCATGGTGAAGCCAGCAGAGGCCATGTGTTGTAGTAAAGGCACACAGCTGCAGCTGGGGCTGAGGTGACAACTACGTGTGCCTCTCCCGCCTGTGCACCCTGCAGTGGCGGCTGTGCGTGTGGAAGGCCAGCTGGCAGCCCGCCTACCTGGTGCCGCTGCTGGTGGTGCTGGTGCTGGTGGCCTTGGTGCTCAGTGCCGCCACCTTCACTGTGCTGCTCAGCAGGTCAGGCTAGCCCAGTGGCCTGCTGCATGGTGCAGCTGCTCAGTGTGAACCCCTGGTGCTGTAGATGCCCTGGGCCTTGAGCAGGGGGGAGTGCAGACGACCCCTGTGTGTTCAGTGTGCAGCCTGGTGCTGTTAATGCCCAGAGCACCTTCCAACCCAACCCTCATTCGTGCCCTATGATCAGCAATTGTGGAGTGTGCTGGTGGCAAGGCCAGCCAGTGGGCACCCCTGGTTCCGTCAACACAGTTGTTTAAACATGCTGCCCTACCATCAGGGTGGGGAGGCGTCATAGCTAGACCCATTCATACCTTGCCTGACTTGACTTGCCATTACTTCCCTCCTTGCCCAGTACCGCCCAGCATGCAGGAATGGGGTGACAGCATCACCTGTCAACAGCCTGGAGTAAGCTTGACGGCTGCAGCATCTGGCGTGTGTGCCTCCCTGCAGGCATGAGCACAGAGCTCTGCTGCACAGCTTGCTGCCTGCTAAGGCCATCCAACGGCTCCAAGCTAACTACCATTGGGCCACCAAGTCGGTGACAGGCACCATGACGGCCCTGTTGGAGGCTGGTGAGCGTGTTGACCTGTGAGGCTCATGGTCATGCTGGGCCATTAGCTCACACTGCATGCTAACCCTCCCTCCTGTTTATCAAGTGTCTAGGCTAGCGGTGATGATGGCAATGCTGTTGCCGGCATGCACACGTGCTGTTGCCGGCATGTACATTTGCTGGCCCTTGCTTTGTTCAAAAGCGGTGATGCAGTGTATGTCATGCTTGAGGCCAAAAGCTGCTGCTCCCACTGCTGCAGGCACCCCCGCTGAGATGATCTTGAGCGTCATGGAGGACATCCTGCTGGGTAGGCCGCCTGCTCTGCCCAAGGTAATGGCGGTACGCCACACCCTGCAGCAGTCCCTGGACGTGTACCAGCCCCTGCAGGCGGACCTCACACAGCGCATGGCGGAAACTGGGAACATGGACGTGAGTGGCCCCGATTTCACACAAGGATCTCTCTGTCTCATCTTTGTCTTGCGACCATGAGGCTTGATGACCTCTCAATGCCAAGTGACGATGCGTATTAAATAGATGCCATCATATCGTTTCCGCACAACCTCGTTGCCGTCCTTCTCGTTTCCATCTCGTTTTTCCATCTCGTTTTTTAAGGTGGTGGGTTCAACCCCAACAGGGTTATGCATGTTTCTGTGCCCCTCTAACTAGTTAGCTATGCAAGTGAGGTGGCTGACTGCCTACCCGCATGCTGCTGGATTAGGCCGGTAGTGGCATCCTGGCTCTTCGACCATGCCACAAAGCTGCTGCCCACCACCAGTGTGTCTAGCACAAACAGCAGCAGCACATCATGGCACCCTGTCATGATGAATGCAGTGGCAAACCAGGGTTCTGTCACCGTTAGCTGCTCGAACACTATAGTAGTTGGGCTGACTTGATGAGCCTGCTGGTCCAGCAGCCCACCTGGCAGGAAAGGCCAAGGGCTCTTGGAACCTTTAAAGGGCTGCCCGGCCAGCTGTGGGGCCTGGCATTAGAGGAGTTGGTCTGCACCCCAGAGTCACACCCACATCCCGGGCAGGGACCATCCATGCTCCTGGCCCCTGACCCAGGCCAGCATGGGCAGCAGTTTGCAGCAGGCGATGGGTGTGGAGTAAACCGTTTCAAATCTCGCCTCTCTCGTTTGTTGTGATAAGTACAAAAAGTACGGAATGTGAATCGTTGTTTCTAATTACACTGTAGTGAACTGTGTAGGACGCTCGTGATAGAAGGAGCAGCATCGGCTACGACAAGTGACGGACACCAGTAACTAGTGCAATTAGTGTAATTAAAAGCTGAGTATTATGATTATCCTAGTCAAAAGCTGAATACATGACACAGACTGGAGGCAGACAATGAAGGCAATGGCAGTACATCAACCATGCCTGTCAACACTGCCCTGTGGCATGTTCAATGCATTGGGCCATCAGAATCCTGGTCGGGGTAGGCTTCCTCAAGTTCCTCAAACACCAGTGTTTTTGTTTTCAATTTGCCCAGATGAATGATTTACAGCTCAACATGGCATGGCTGAAACATGGCTAAAACTTGAAACTCTGGTACATATGCATTCACCAAGATCAAAGCTGCTGTGTGTGACCAATCGAGCCCTGGCTGCCTTGGTGAACAGCTTGACAAAGCGCTCTGCAAGTCAGGTCAGGTCAGGTCAGGTCAGGTCAGGTCAGGTCAGGTCAGGTCAGGTCAGGTCAGGTCAGGTCAGGTCAGGTCAGGTCAGGTCAGGTCAGGTCAGGTCAGGTCAGGTCCAAGTCAGTCCAAAGTCTATGCACCACTATTGCTTGCCTGAATTGGCAAAGTGCTGCTGCATGCTGACCGCCAGCTGCATGGAGTGCGCTCCGATGTTGTTGTTGTCACCCCAGCTCCTGCAGATTGCCCAGCTCCTGCAGATTGTACACGCCCCTGCAGTTGGGGTTTGCATAGGAACTTGCAAAAGTCTTTCAGCTGCCTGGGCATTACAGGGTCTTTTACAGGGTCTCATTACAGGGCTGTCACGGGGCAAGGGAGGCGCTGTGGGTGCTGCTGGTGCAAGGGCTGCCAGACAAGCGCTGCAATGCCTTGGGGTGGGCTGCATGACTGGCTCAGGCTCTGACTCTGACTCCGAGTCAGACTGTGACTCTGGCTCCGAGTCACAGTCTGACTCGTAGTCAGAGCCACAGTACCACCACATGCTGGTGGGCTAGGCAGGGGCAGGCTGGGCAGGGGCATGCGGGGGGAGTGGGGGTAGGGGGGGTGCATCAGGGGCTTTAGGGTGCACAGCTGGAGGATCAGGGGGGCTGGGGAATCCCGGGGTGGGGTAGCCCACCAGGCAGGTCAGGAAAATACGCGAAACAAAGAGCGAGGCAATGACGCGGAGCTGGGAGTGAACCTTAGCCCGCAGCTGGAGGTGCGCCAGTAGCTTGCGCTTTGTTTTCTTGCAGCCGCGCAGCACAGCGCCACCCGGGACCTTGGTTACCTGCAGCCAAGCACAGTTAACACTCTGACAGGCCACTTCGACAGGCCAAGACACAATACGGTGACACACAATGCGGGGACACGCAAGGCGGGGGCGGCCGCTTACCTGGCACCTGTTCGTTTCCCAGCCATTCCTGTCATTGAGGCGAGCGAGGCACTGCGATGCAACCAACAGGAGCGACGGGTAATCACCTATCATTATCTTTACCGGGCCCCTCTTTTGCTTGTCGGTGCCCATCCGCTTCTTCTTAGCCATCAGTTCGAGGCAATGAGCTTGCTAATCGTGGCTGCAGTCTCACCCTCATGCCGGCAGGGAGAGTTACTGCAGTGTTGCCTTCCAGCTCTACCTCGGCCCTCAACCTTGAGCCTTCATTGCAGTGGAACACTCAGTGTGGACCCCTGGTCCTGGTTCTGTTGCCTTCCAGCCTCCACACCCTACCCGGCTTAAGTTGTTGATTCCTGGCCTGGCTGCAGAGCGAGGTGCGGGAGGCGCTGATGGTGCAGCTCATGGGCCGCCAGGTCAGGGATGAACCAGAGTGCGACGAAGGTCAGGACCCTGGCTGGCAAGACTGTAAGTCGGAGCCCTAACGCACCCATGATACAAGTTCATATACCAAATATGCCGTCATGTCATGCCATGTGTTGTGTGATCTTACATTCATCCTACAAAAACCATCCTACAAAGTAGACGTTCGCTTCATGTACTCATGGGCACACGCACCATAATGACTGCCATCCCTAGCTTTCTTTGTAGCTTTCATTTGCTGCTACAAATGCCTTGAGCCACTGTGTGTCATGCTTTGCCTCATTGCCTTGCTTGTTGCAGGCCAGAAGGTATCCATGCCCTACCAGACCAGCCATGACTCCCATGCATGCCGTACCTCCGGAGTTGGGGCGGGGCTAGCCTTGGCCTCAGCTACCAATTCATTGGCAGACCATGGGGTGCAAGCCACGCATGAGGTAGCCGACCCTGGGCAAGGAGCTGGGCATGCTCCATCACATCCATGCCTGCCTGCAGCTTTGACCAGCTGCGGAACGCTGGCCAGCAAATCCCCAACAGCAAGCAAGTGCCCAAGTTCGCAGACTGAGGAAGATAGCTTGGTTGCCATCCTACTAGCTGACTCTCAGCCTGGGGCTGGGCTGCCACCAGCAACCTCGTGGCCCAGGACCTCCATATCGCCACTCCCTGCCAGTCTGCCTTCAGCTCGCACCATGGCAACGGTAAGGTGTGGTCAACTGGCCATGCCCTCGTGTGCCCTATTGCCACGCCTGCCTGCCAGTCAATCGCGATGTGGTGCTTAGCTGTTGCCCTGCCATGCTTTGCCTGCCTCCTTTCTGTGCCAGGTGCCAGCTGTTCAGGAGCGTGTGCTTAGCTTGAGCAGCGGTCAACGGCCCAGCCCTAGCAGGCGAGCAGTCGCGACCCCGCACCGGCTTAGCTACACAGGAAGCCGCTTGCATCCCTTCCCTGTGCTGCCTCGCCTCCCCAGCCTGCCCCACATGCTGGCGCACATCATGGCGCGCCAGCAGCCTGAGCGTCTGCCACCGGGAAGCGGGGCAGCCCTGCTGGCAGAGCCTCCTAGCGCTGATCACCTTCAAAACTGGGCGCCAAACTGGGCTGGTGCGGCTGGCTTCTCTCAACGCTCCATGGGCCAGCACCTCCTTGAAGGTGTGGGCCAGCCTTTGCCACTTCCTTGTGGCCAGCTGGTTTCTTGTGAGCTTTTGCCTCAAACTCAGCTGCTGGTGCTTCCTTCTTCTCACCTGGATGCTGTGCCCCTACGCAGATATCATGACATCCACAGCAAGTGGGGTGGTTGTACCATCACCAAGGGATGCGGGTGGAGGAGCTGGCTTTGCACGCCACTCAGCAAACCTGGACACCTTGGCACCGAGGCCATTGAGAGAGCCTCCCCATATTGGGCCCTTCCACCAGGTATGTACCGGTAGCTTCAGTTACGCAAGATGTCGCATTTGCTTCATGATGCCACATTTACGAGCTTGTCTTGCACAAAATTGAAATGACCGCTTTGCGTATTACACTCTCGCCGGTGCGCTGCATAAAGCGACCTTTGACTGGTTGGACTGAGCCATGTGTCCGAGTAAGGTTGAGCTATGAATCTGCTACATGTTTGTCGCGATCATATGGTCATTTATGTCCTGTGAATCCTGAGGAATGTTAATGGTGGCTAGGATCATGACTATGTTGCAATAGTGACAGATGTGCTGCTTGCTAGGTGCAGGTGGAGAACTGCCTGAGCAGCGCCAACAGCTGGGCCTTTGATGCCTTCCAGCTCACCTCCGCCACGGCTGGCCGGCCCCTGTCAGTGCTGGCCTAC
This sequence comes from Haematococcus lacustris, assembly GCA_030144725.1. NCBI lineage: Eukaryota > Viridiplantae > Chlorophyta > Chlorophyceae > Chlamydomonadales > Haematococcaceae > Haematococcus > Haematococcus lacustris. Next base: position 2,675,138 of record JASKMD010000014.1, on the reverse strand, counting down.
TGGCTGCTGCACCAGTCGGGGCTGGCAGCCTGGGCCCACCTGGACCACACCAAGCTGGCCAGGTGGCTGTGCCGCATTGAGGACGGCTACTGCGCCAACCCCTACCACAACCGCAGCCACGCAGCAGACGTGGTCCAGACCATGCACATGCTGCTGACCCGTGGCGGCCTGATGCCCGGGTACGCTGACCACCTGACCCAGCTGGCTGCCTACCTGGCCGCTGTGTGCCACGACTACCAACACATTGGCCGCACCAATGACTGGCTGGTGGAGACACAGGACGAGCTGGCCCTGAGATACAATGACAGGTAGGCTCATAGGCAATGGCAGGCAGGGCAGGCTGCAGGCTGGGCAGTGCCCAGTGCCTGTGCCCTGCTGCTTGCCCTGCCCTACCCTGCTGCTGCCCTCCTGCCTGTGCCCTGCAGGTCACCCATGGAGAACCACCACCTGGCCGGTGCCTTCAGCCTGCTGAAGCACCCTGACATGAACTTCCTGCAGGCCATGCCCAAGGTGTGCAGGCTGTAAGGGAAGGGTGCGACACGACACTGCCACCCCACAGTTCTGCCACTTCCCCTGCTGCCCCGCCCTGCCCCTGCAGGCCACCTATGACCGGCTGCGCAAGCTGGTGATTGAGCTGGTGCTGGGCACAGAGTGAGTAGTTGCGTGTTTGTTATATGTCTCTTAGATGACGCCATCTTCTGCCTGGCAGTGCTCAGTGCTGTGTGGGTGTGCTGTGTAACCTCACCCGCCTGTGGATACTCCTTGCTGAACCTGTGTGTCTGCCCTACCCCTGCAGCATGAAACAGCACTTCAGCATCGTCGGCAGTTTCACAGCTATGCACAGAAGTGCCCCAGCAACCACGCTGCACAGCGCGGTGAAGCCAAGTGCGGTGTCGCTCTCGCCCTCAGTCACAACTGCGGAGATCAGGTGCGTCCTTCATTTGGCACCAGCGTATTGGTCAGTAGGTGTTAGGAAGGAATGTCACATGGGCACTGGGTGTGCGACCCTGACATCATGTGAGCACCTACATTGCCAAACAGAGCACCAGTCTTCACAGTAGTTGCTGGTTGTGGATTGTTTTGTCCTTGCCTTGCGTGTCCCACTTGGGGTCCTCATGGCTGGCAGGTGCATGCCTGTGTGCTTTTCTGTGCCAACAGCTATGTCTTGACCTCCTGCTGTGCCACCTGCTGTGTGTGTGCTGCAGCCAGCTTGACCAGGCTGACACAGCATCCAGGCACAGCCACGGGGAAGAGACCAGCCGCTCACTGTCGCCCGTATCCGACCAGGACAAGCTCCTCAGCTTGCAGGTGAGCCAACTGCAGCTATAAATCTACAACCCACCTTACCTATACAACTAGTATGACCCAGGTTTCGCTACCTTGCTAGCTGCAGGTTCCAGTAGCATCTGTCTGTGTGTAGGACTCCCTGCTTATGCTGGCATGTTGTGCTGCATTAAGGTAAACAAATCAACTATTTAGAACTATAAATTAACAAAGCTGTCCGTGCTGGCTGCCCTGCAGATGGCTTTGAAGTGCTCAGACCTGGGCCACCTGGCCGCCCCCCTGCCTGTGCACCTGGCCTGGGTGTCGCGGCTGGAGGCAGAGTTCTTTGCGCAAGGCGACGCGGAGCGGGCCCAGGGCCTCACCATCTCGCCCCTGTGTGACCGCACCAAGCAGGGCATCACGAAGTCCCAAGTCGGCTTCTTTGGTGGGTGGCAGGGTTGAGCTGCCAGCAACACATGTGCAACAAGCCACGTCACCTGCTGCTGATTAGTGCCTGAGCCTACTCTTGGTGGCTGACTGCTGGCTGCAGACTTTGTAGCCCTGCCCCTCTTCACCAACTTCACTGCCCGGTTCACCGCTGCCGTGCCCCTGCTGCACGGCGTGACGCAAAACTACCGCCACTGGCAGGCAGAGGCTGCAGTCGCATCAGCAGCGGTGAAAGCAGTCGTTGCAAATGCCACCCCTCATTCTTCAGACAAGTGTAACGGGGCAGGTGCCAGCAAGGTGGGGCTAGGTAAGTGATGAGATGATGATATTGGGTGGCATTGGTGTTATGAGGCCATGCATCCATGCACTCCTCGTGCATACTATTAATTCATGCCAGCTGCATGGTGGAGCAGCACCGTTGGGAGGGATTGGGTGCTCACACAAATATGATGGGTGGATCCTTCACTGCCTTGTATGATGGATGTCGCAAACTGTTAGTAGAGAAAGGTGGAGAAGCCGTCACCCATTATATTTCGCATTCTACCTTCAGCACTAGGCAATCGTGACACTTGACGAACGCAGTGGCACAATATCATGACCATCGGTCGGCAGTGTCAGCAGCAGCAGCAGCAGCAGGGGCATTCTCCCCTGCCCATGCAGCTGCAGTGAGGGGGCTGCCTCACCTTTTGGAGGCTACCTTCCTGCAAAGGATGACATCGTGTCAAGCAGCCGAGCCAGATCACAAGCGCTATGCTGCATAGCTATGCTATGATAGCGCTATGCTGCAGCAGGAGAGCAAGCAACTACTAGCAGTTGTTGCTAGTAATAATCCTGGCACGCTTGCTCGAGGGCCTCGTAGCCTGCACACATTGTTGGGACTGCCACTGAATTGTCCCTCCATGAATCTCCCGTGAAACCCAAATTGCTTGCTGTAAAGTCGTCTGTCTAGATCGTGATATCGTCTGTCTAGACTTCAGCACGGAGGCGACAGTAAGCATAGAACAAGCGAGTCTCGTTTTTCTTCCTCGCCATATAAGTAACCATAATCGCCACAACGACGCGCAGCAACTACAAGTGATTAGACATCAGAAAAGATAAGTACAGGTTACAAACCTTACTCATGCCTTGGACAAACCTGTGACATGTGACATGGAAAGGGTAACTTGCAGGGCACAGCACTGAAAGCTTGCAGGGCACAGCACTGAAAGCTTGCAGGGCATAGAACTGAAAGTATCGGCATTTCTCAAGCGCAACTCACAAGGACAGGCACGCTTGCATCCTTATGGTCACCCCCGCCATTGGCTGCACCCCCGTGGCTCAAGAGATAACTTTCTTACTCATTTCTGCACGGATGAGGCCGCCGACTGGTGCGATGGGCTGCTCATGGCCTGACTAGAGTGCAGCCAGCCCCAGCGATTTGCCGGGTGGCTGGCCCCCAACACGCGACGTGTTCTGGCGCCACGCAGGCACTCTTAGCGACCGCTTGAGGCAGCCTGGACCCAGCGCGGCGTGATTGGCGCATCCAAACTATTTTTTAAAACAGCATGCAACAGCGCTTTAAATCGCATCTTCAACACGGGATCAGTCCACATGTGACAGCAATGTCAAGGTGGTCACCGCATCGGTGTTTGTGGTACTTTTGCAGCCAAACGCAGCTAGAATCAGTCAAAAAGATGCATAAACTGAGCTGATATGAGTGTTCACCCCCCCACATGAAACGGGCCACACATCAAGACAACGCGTTTCTGTTTACCATACACGTTAGGTGACCACACAAGGAGCCGCGTTGAACTGGCAATCCATCATTTGACGTCCTCGTTGGACAGTTATGGCAGCCGGGAAAAGTGCTTATTTCAAGGAATTTGACGTGACACGAGTTGCACGCTGTTCGGGTGCAGGGACAGGCCACACGCCATACAAACACCCTTAAACATGTCATCAGCACTAGCACTAGCACTAGAACACATGTCAGGGGGGTACTGCGCCCGACAAAAATTCAAAAAGTTGAAAAGTTGGGCCGCTGAGCGCGTTAGCTGTTCGCTGATCACAGCCCCACTAAGCAGGCCATTTCCGGCACAACGCGACCCGATCTCCCAGCACCCCCGCCCGCCCCGGCACAGGTGCACATAAGCCCGAGCAGCCCGCTAGCTTCGCTTTGATGAGCTGCACCTCCCTGCGCAAAAATCGCTGTAAAACTCTTAAAGACCGGTCGGATAGTTATCAGGGGTGCAGCCAATGGCGGGGGTGACCTTATATAGTCCCATGTCATGTGCATGCCCTAGCTGCTTTGACAAACCGCAAGATGATGCCCGGCATTGCTTCGGGAGGAGTATTTTGTGTCTCGGGGGGAGAATACTGTGTCTCGACGAAGCGGTGGTCCTGACCATCGATCATTCGAGCCACTTAGCACCCTAGATGCTGACCTGTACTGCCTATTCTTGCGATGTGGCTACGTCTGCCTTGCTCCGTACCCTCCAAATGGCTGCTGATGTAAAATTTGCTGCAGCGTGGGCAGCAGCTGGCACCCAGATGTTATGGCTGAATAAGAACAGTGCGCCGTACAGGCAGCCCACAGCTGACGCCCATGCCGCAAACGCCCAGTTTCGTCCTCCGCCATTGTGCAGTGCGCCAAACACCAGGCCAGATAGCACCACACCTCGCCTACATACAGACACACACCCAACACAATGAAGCTTTGCGCCAGCTGCTCACTGCGTGTCCCCTGCGAACCTAAGGTGGGAAAGAACTATGTAGAAGTTCTTGCACTAGTATTGATACATGACGTCTCGAACACATGTGATGGTGCATATGAAGCATGGCAGTCGGTGGAACATGGAGCCTCTCACCAGTCTGGCGAGGTGACCGGAATGAGACCTCCCCTGAACAGCAACTCCTCGGGTATTCCAGACAGCAGCGCCACCAGCGCCATGTCTGGCCAGGACAACGGCGACAGAATCTGGGCATTGCTGCGCTGTGCAGCCAGCCTGCGCGACACCAAACATGGGGCAAACAACATGCCTGAAAACTTAGCACCACGCTAGCTGTGGCTGCCGCTGCCGCTGCTGCCACACTGCCCACCTGAGCTCTGGCCACACAGCCTGCAGCCCCAGACGTGCAGCTGTGACCAGGCCCACCCCCGCCGCCACCAGCCCCGCATTGCCCCAGCTCCCCAGCCCAAAGGGTGTGCCCAGCAACTCCGCCAGCAACGCCTCGTCTGCCCCTGGCACGGCAGCGCCATTAGCCTGTCAGGGCATGGGCATGCATGCAGCTGAGCAGCTGATAAGAGCATGGCTTGCCTCGGCAGGGTTAGTACTGCACTGGATGGGTGTTGCACCACCTTCGTCCTGCGCTACGTCACCAATGCACTAGGCCCATGGCATTATTGCTGCAGTGTGCCTCACTGTAATGGTGGGCCTTTTGACAGTCTGAGGGCGGATTGCAGCAAGGATGACAGGGCAGCCACTGGCACTGAGTGCAGCTAATGCTCGGAGAGAATGACCAGTCAGCCAGTCTAGGCAGCCTGGGCTGCAACGCACTGACTCACACTGCTCCAAAGGGCATCTAGAGCAGGGGTGAGGCATTGCCATACTGCTGTGTTCATGTCAAGTCACAAGCATCTCCTCCCCGACATCTACTCCTGATCCCTCCAAACATTCACCAAACTTCTCTCCAAACTTCCGCTTCCAGGCAATCACCCCTACTGCCCCTCCAGCCCCTAGCCACTACGCAAGTAGCAAGGCAAGTACAGGGGCCATGTCTGCCAACCCCATGGCACCTCACCGCACCGCATCACACCTTTCCCGCCCTTTCCATCTTAATTTAACTAAATTTAAATTTTAAATTGTTTCTCCACAGGAACTAGTGTCTTCTTCCTATCCCTCTGCTCGCTCCAACCGCTTTGTCAGCCAGCCAGTGCCCCTCCGTGTATGTGCTGCCTCCCTCCCCTGGACCTCACCTGGCCGTACGCCCTGAGGAACAGAGCCAGCAAGGACATCCAGGCAGCAGCCCCCACACAGCTGGTGAGCACCTCATCGCGGCTGGCAGGCGTCAGAGCAGCCTCCTGCTGGACCTGCTGCCCCTGCCCCTGCCCCTGCTGACCTCCCCGTGTCAGGGCCGCTAGGTCAGGGGACAGCAGAGGGGCGCTCGGCCTGCCTGCCTCAGGCCTGCCTGGTGGCCCTGGGCCTGCAGCACTGCCCCACAGCTTGAGTGCAGGGCTGGCCTGGGCTGCAACAGGTAGGCTCAACCCTGGCACCAACCCATCCCCTCTTTTAACAGCTGCAGCTTCTGTTGCAGAGCTCACCACACTGACATTACTGCTGCTGCCACTGCTGCTGCTGTCGCTTGGCGTTGCGCGGGGTAGGGTCATTTCAGCTGGCTGTGGGGGTGGCGGTAGCCTGGGCCTGGAAAACCCGGTGTAGGGGTTCCATGTAGGGGCAAGAGCCTCTGGCTCCTCCTGCTCCTCATCCCAACTCCACTTGGCATCAGAACGGGCATGGCGGATGGTGCTGGGTTTGGGAGCAAACACAACATAGTCAGGCTCCACATCTGCAATGCAGGCCGTGCCCATGGCATGCAGCAAGGGGTGAGAATGATTGCTTGACAATGAGGTCAAGTGTTGATGGGTGTAAGTGGCGCAGCAAGATGCTGCATGCAGTGTGCAACTTTTGTAATGTTCAGACGACCTTTGGGCTTGAGGGTTCCGGTGGAGGGTGGCGGCGCTTGAGGGAGGGTTACAGCACCAGGCTGTGATATAGTATTTAGAAATCTCTGGTAGTCGTCCTCTGCAGCAAGGGCACCTTGGCACCTTAGTTCCTTTCCCTTTCACTGTCCAACTGCACCTTGCAATCACACCGATGTCAGTGCCTCCGTCGGTATCCGGCTGTTGCCCTGATTGCTTTTGACGCTTCTTCTGCTGCTGTTTCCTCGCCGCAGTGAGAATCGAGGACCGGCGCGGCTGCGGGCTCGTGCAAAACCACCCTGCTCCCGCCTGGAGTGGAGATAGCAGTGCTTGCATGCCTCTTAGTGCAAATCAGGCTTACGATTCGCTGCTCCTACTTGTTTTGTGTAGTTTATGAACAGTATCAGACTCATTCGCGTTTGATGAAATAGTTTTACTCCTGGCGTGTCACGACTTTTGGATGCTATGTAATAGATAGTGGAATCGCCGGTAGTTTTAGGTGCCCTAAAAACGTGAGGCCGAGGCGCTGGTGCTTGAAAGCTCGAGACCAAAGCCAGCAGCCGCGGAGCTATGTTGCATCATAGCTAACACAGCACCTGGGCTCTATTCTGACCAACCTCATTGTCTGTCCTAGCGCTCACTCTAAACCTGGGTGAAACCGGCCCATCACAGCTGCAGCTGCAGCTCCGGTGGGGCCAGAACACAGTCTGTGTGGCAGTCCTGGCAGGCAGGCCAGAGCAGCACGGCGGTGACCGGTCTGGGTTAGGGTTAGGGGTCAGGGTTAGGAGTAACGGGCTGGGTGACCCAGCGTCAGGGCAGCCAGCTGTCACATGGTGAAGCGTGAGGGGCGCAGCAGCGGCACCATAACCTCCTGCTCACACTTTTCCAGGGCCTGGGGTAGAGGTGGGCAGGGCACCCCCTCCTCCTCCCCCTCCCCCTCCCCCTCCTCCTGCCGGGCCTTGTGGGCAGAGATGAGGGGTTCTGTAGGCTCTGCCCAGTGCCTGATGTCAGCAGGAGCAGGACACAGGCAGCTGGAGCCAGCACTGTCAGGATGCGCCTGCCTGCCCTCCTGCCCCTGCTTTGCTGCCAGCTCTTCCGCACAGGGTCTGCTGAGCCCCTGGGGCAGGCTGCCCGGCTGACCTTGCCCCAAGCTAAGCTGATCCACCTGCGCAGCCGCTGGTGCACTGGAGACGCTCGCCTGCCCCTGCAGCCCTCTGCTCCCCGGTCCGCTGCTGCTGTTGCTTCCTGCAGCACCTGGGGCCATTGCAACCCCTGCCCCACTGCTGCCGCTGCTGCTGCTGCCGCTGCTGCTGCTGCTGCTGCTGCTGGCGCTGCTGCCCCTGCTGCTGCTGCTGCTGCTACTGCTGTTGCTGTGGGCTCTGGCCTGCCACTGTGGGTGGCGTGCCCTATAGCCCAGGGACCTGAAGGCAGCGCGCACCAGCTGCAGCCAGTGGGGCTGCCACTCCTGCTGCCCTGCCTCCAGCCAAGCATGGAAGGCTTCCAGCCAGCCCTGCCCGGGGTGGTGGCCCAGCTCCGCCAGCGCATGCACCAGCATGGCAGCGGCCTGTGGTGGGAAGCCAGCAAAGCCAGAGGCGAGCGCAGCAGCACACAACCGGGCCAAGGTGTCAGGGGGAGGGGTCAGGAGCAGCAGGCTGCAAGACTGCAGCAGCATGGCCACGGCCTGGGGGCTGAGGGCGCCCAGGCCCCTCACACACTGCCTGTCCGCCTGTCTGCTGCCTGCGCTGCTGCTCCCGCCGCTGCATTGGCTGCCGCTTCCCACGCCCTGCTCCGCCACTACTGCCTCCTGTTGTGCCTGGCCCTGGGCTGCCCACCCCTCCCCACTGTCCCGCTGCAGCAGCAGCACATCCACGCGTGCCCACACCCCTGCCATGAGGTCAGGGGGTGGGGAGGCGCCCAGTCGGGCTGTGGCCCACACCAGGAGCGCCAGCTCCTGATCCTTGAAGGTGGGCAGCTTGGGGACCGCAGCGGCCAGCAGTGCAGGCACCAGCTCCGCTGGGGTGGCCGGCTGCAGCCTCACCAGGGCCCACAGCACCCCGCTCAGGTCCTGGGGCTGGGCGCTAGGCAGCTGCGGCAGCAGGGTGGCGGTGAAGGCGGCCAGCCAGGGTTCAGGCGGGCAGCAGCGTAGCCAGGCTAAGGCGTGCAGCATGCGGGCGAGGGGCTGGGGGGAGGAGGTGGGGAAGCATTTGGCAGCATGGGTCAGGAAGGATGCGGCCCAGTCGGAGCGGAGGGAGCGGATGCCACATGCCTGCACGGCCCAGATGAGTTGAGCCAGGCCCTACAGCAGGCCAGGGCAGGGCAAGGGTGTTGCACACAAGGCATAATAGGGCGATGCAGTGTGATAAGGTGTGGTGTGGTGTGGTGTGGTGTGGTGTGGTGTGGTGTGGTGTGGTGTGGTGTGGTGTGGTGTGGTGTGGTGTGGTGTGGTGTGGTGTGGTGTGGTGTGGTGTGGTGTGGTGTGGTGTGGTGTGGTGTGGTGTGGTGTGGTGTGGTGTGGTGTGGTGTGGTGTGGTGTGGTGTGGTGTGGTGTGGTGTGGTGTGGTGTGGTGTGGTGTGGTGGGGTGGGGTGGGGTGGGGTGGGGTGGGGTGGCATTGTGTAGGACCCCTAGTTGAGCAGCACAGGCCCCTAGTGGGCCACCAACACCACATGGGTCAGGCAGCCCAGGTCAGCAGCGAGGTTGGGAAGCTGGCAGGAAGCTGGCAGGAAGCTGGCAGGAGTCAGCTTGGCGGACCTGTGGTGTGGTCTTGGTGTGGTCCCAATACCAGGTACGTCTGGCCTGCTCCATGAGCTTGATGTAGAACATACAGTTGACGGGCAGCTGCAGCCGCACCCCTGCCGCCATCACCCCGCTGACCTCATACACGCCCATGCCGCGCAGGTGGTTGGACACAAGCGACAGCAGCAGGGGCAGCAGGCTGCGCACAAGAGCTTCCTGGGCGGCCAGGGAGGAAGGCGGCAGCACAGTGCTGGCTGGTGAGCCCCCCACAGCCTCTCCTGGCCCCCCGCCTGCCCACACCTCCCTTGCCCCTTTTGCCCCTGGCCCAAGCCCTGCAGCCCCTGCCAGTCTTGCCACTCCTGCTGCCGACCCCATCCCAGTCATTGCCATCCCTATCCCTTTCCTGTCCCCTACTCTCCACTGTTGGCTGCCTGCGGCTGCAGCTGATGCTGCTGCAGTGGGTGGCAGTGCCCAGGCTGCTGGCGGCTCCATGCTGTGGACCCTGCCCGCATGGAGGCCAGGGCCAGCAACAGAGCAGGGCAGAGTCCGGGTGCTAGCAGGGCCCCCCGGCAGCAGCCTGGCCGGCCCTGGCAGGTTGCACTGCTGCAGGGGACCTGGCAGCAGCAGGGGAGCAGGCTGCGGGGCAGGCAGGCTCAGGCCTGCATGGCCACCCACGCCGCCCACCTGCCCCTGTAACCCACAAGCCAGTGGCGGCCTTTCCCCTGCCAGCGTCTGCCAAGGCAGAGGAGGGAGGCAGGGGGCCGGCTCGGGTGATGGAGCTTGACCAACTGGCAGCGGCCAGGAGCTGATCGTGGTGCAGCGAGCCAGCATGCAGTTTGCTGCCGCAGCCCCCTGCTGTGCTGAGCCTGGCCCTGGCCCTGGCATTGAGCCTGGCCCTGGCCCCGGCCCCGGCCCCGGCCCCGGCCCTGGCCCTGGCCCTGGCCCTGGCCCTGGCCCTGGCCCTGGCCCTGCTCCCAGCCTTTGTGCCTGCCAGGCAGCGTGAGTCAGGGGCAGGCCCCGGCACCCCTGGGCCCCCTGGCTCAGCAGCGGCCAGGGCCTGACACCTGCTGCCAGCCCTGGCTGCCCAGCCCTCCCCTCCTCCCCTGCAGCCAGGGGCGCTACTAGGGCTGGCTGTGTGGGCAGAGGTGGTGGTGGAGGAGGGAGGGGCGAGGGGCATGGGGGCAGGCTAGACAGCCCCAGGGGGGGCGGGGGCAACAGCAGGTGGTGGGTGGGTGTAGGAGGCTGTGAGGGGCGGCTTGAAGGAGGATGCTGCAGCTGCAATGGGGGGAGGGGGGGCAGTGGCACTGGCTGTGCAAGGTCTCGTGCTAACAGAGGATGCAACAGTAGGGGTGGAGGTGGTGGCTGCCACTTGGGAGGGTGAGGGGGGGTAGGGGCCTGCTGCTGCTGCTGCTGCTGTTGCTGCTGCTGCTGTTGCTGCTGCTGTTGCTGCTGCTGTTGCTGCTGCTGCTGGGTGTGCTGTTGCCCGGCAGAGTGGCCGATTCTGCTGCCTGCTGTTGTCCCCCCCTCCTCCCCCTGCAGACTCCCCTTAACCCCTGGTATGCGTCTAACACCAGGCTCCCTCTTCACGAGGCCACGCTTGTAGCTCCTTGCTGCCCTCCGCCCCTGCTGCTGCTGCTGCTGCTGGGTGTGCTGGGTGCCTGCTGCTCGCTGCTGCTTCTCTGCCTGGCCCTGCCAGGGCTGCAGCCCCAGCTCAGCGCAGCAGTCCGCCAGGCGGGTCAGCAGAGCGCTGACATGGATGTGGTTGAAGCGGGGGTGGTGCTGATGCAGCAGGTCGGCCAATGCCTCAGGCCCCTCCGCACACATGATGGCATGGGTCAGCTGGGGCAGGGGTATGGGTGGGGCGGGCTGCCAGGATGGGTGGAACCCACTCTGCGGGCTGCCCTGCTGACTGCCCATGCTGTGCATTACCGAAGTGCCCCACACGCCAGGGGGTGGGGCCGCTTGAACACGGCTGCTGCTGCTGGTGGGGTGGGCTAGCCAGGGCCCTGGCACTGCTTGGCTGCTGGCTGTGGGGCCTGGCAGGGGGTCATGAGTAGCAGGTGCTGGTGCCATGGGGCTGACCAAACCCTGCAGCCAGGAGTCACAGCAACCTGCTGCATCAGCTTGTGGCCGAATCTGCTGGCCACTGAACTACAGTGCCACCAGCCCACCGCTGGTCACACTCCCTGACTCCCTGACAATTGCAAACTGGTGCCAGCCTTACATGCTCCACAGCTCCACCCACAGTATATGTGCTCACCCTTATGCATTCGTGCCTAGTTCCTCGACATGTCGGACCCTCCCTCTGCCTTGGGCTGCACCTACTGTCCCTTGTGCCGCACCGTCCGGCATCAGCTCCGGAAAGCCTACCGTCGTGGCCTTGCTGGTGACCAAGGGAAGGGCGACCCTGTTCCTGACGCCCGAGACGTGACCGAAAGGGCTGGGCTCCATAGAGGTGGCAGTTCTGCTGTAAACTGCGCCTTCCAGCGGCTGCACAGCAGCCTCCGAGCCGTGCGCAGGGCCCACGGGCTGCTGCAAGTCTGCTGCGATGCCTATCCGCGTTTCACATCGCAGTAAGCCCTGTAAAACGCTTACTATATAAGTGCCGTCGCCGTGCAGATTTGCAAACGTGCAAATGTCAAACAGAAAAGTGTGTATACCCAGAGCTTGTTTGCAGGCCGCATGATTGACCGCCATCACGCACCAGTCCTTTGAGAGAGAGTGAAATGATCAGCGATGGGAGATCCAAAGCTTCCCACGAGCCCCGGTCCCATGTGCTGCAATTATATCCTGATTATTTACCATGCTATCTTGCACCGCCTGGATCCTGCAGCCCTCTTGCTACTTCAAAACACAATAAGAACTGTAATCGAACACAACTGTAATTAGGCACTCGCTTCGTCAGCCACTCATCATTACTTGGCATACACGATCAGCAGGGGCAGCAGCAGCAGCAGCTGCAGCAGCAGCAGCAGGGGTAGGTGCTGTGCCAGGGGCAGTATCCGCAGGGGTAGGAGGCGCAGCAGCAGCAGCTATCATGCATCTGTGTCGTCCGGACTCATGGGGCAGCCTCACTGCCCATGTTGCAGCCCGCAGGCCCGGTGCACTGCGGCCGTCAGGGAACTGTGTGCACGGGCCTGCCCTTGCCCCCCCCCCCTGGCCCCTGGCAGTAGCAACCGCGTACAGGACAGCCACCGCCAGTCAGATCCGCATGCTACTTTACTCAGCATGGTCACGTAACAGCCAGGGTCGGTAAGGCAGCCTCATCCAATATGTGCAGCCCCGCGTAAGCTTGTCCTTGACCGTTACATGCTCTGGTTCAACCTGGCACACCTTGTTCCAACAAATGCAATGGTCACAGTCGGTAAGGCAGCCCCCTTGTCCCTCACTAGGGCCTCCATTTTAGCTGGGCCGGTAGTGGCCACTGGTGGCTACTACCGGAAATACTAGTAATCACTAGTGGCCCGACTCAGATGGTGTTAATGGGCTGTGTGGAGTAAACCCAATGCACATGGACATGGTGCATGAGTGCCTACCACCTACACTATTGCCTGGCCGCGAGGGCTATTGTGTAGAGTTGGCATGAAAAACATGCGCTGATTGTAAACTGATGACAGCTCAACAAACGGGGGGCACACTACTGTTGCTGGCAGCAGGCGGCTGCTGCTGCTGCTGGGCCTTGGGTGGCTTGTCTCGCAGCCGCTTGTAGCCATGGCCAGGGTACTCCTTGCCCTTGGCTGGCAGAGCTGTCTGCTTTGGCCACCAGCACAGCTCCAGCGAGCGCCACCTGCTGTCCAGCTACCTGCCTAGCTGTGGTGCTGGCTTGGCTTTGGCAGCCTTGCCCTTGCCCGTGATGGGCTGGGTGGGCTCAGCTGCCTGCTCAGCCTTGGTGCGCTTGCTGCGCTTGGCTGGAGAGGGAGTGCTGGGCCCAGGCCCTGAGGCTGCTGGCTGTGTGGCTTCCTGGCTGCTGCATGGGGCCTGTGGGGGCTTGCGGGAGGGCACTACCGGGCACCCCATCAGGCCCCGCACTGGCTGGGCAAAATAAGCGGAGGTCCACCTGCCCTGCTGGGGGCTTCCAGCCTGCACGCCTGGTGGGCTGCTCATGGTCCAGCTCCTCCTCACAGGGCTGCTGGCCATTCACCGTTGAGCTGACCCGGGTGGTGAGGTGCTCATCCACAGCCATCATGCGGTGTGAACTGTCGCTTGAATGTCGCTTTGATGACATGTTGCTCTGATGTGTGCAGCCCTGTAAAAGCCTAGGAGGGGCAGAGGGGGCAGGCAAGACTGGCACCGGTGGCTGAGCATGAGGCAGTGTCGAGCTAGGCCAGCTGAGGAGAGCTGGGGAATGCAGCGCGTTTGAAGCTGTCTTGGGTGGTGCTCGTGCTCATCACCTTGCCCAGCAGCCATACCAGGCTGGCTGCTCAACGAGCATCACACTTGAACCCCTCCTCCCAAACCAGTGTCGAAGCAGTGGGTTGCACCGCAGAGAGTAACCGCCGCATCACGGTTTGGGTAAAGCAACTCCTGGTTTGGTCTGTAGCCGGGGCAGCACCCTGGCTGTCGGTTCCTGGAGAGGCAACTCTGGTTTGTAAGGGCAAGCATGCACAGGCACCTGGCTTTGTTGTTACTAGGACTCATGGGTGTGTTGCACTCATGCCTTGGAGCGGCGCTCTTGCATATACCAACCTCTCGCTAGCTGGCTGCACTGAACCCTGCAGTGCCCTGACAGCTAGGCCCTCCTCGCACTCAGGACTTTGTTGCGGGGCATGGCTGTGCTGCTCTTCAGGCCCGATCTGCTCCCTCCGCCCCCTGCGCCACAGCCTGTTCAACCACCAGCCACTGGCCGTCAGCACCTGGCTGTGGGACACAGCGCTGCCTTCCCTGCGCCTAACCTTCCTTGCTCATATTGGCCGGGTCGCACGCCCCGCAGCCCCTGTCGCAAAACACAAGGTTCGGCAGCTGGAAGAATGAGGTACACATGGTTCAACCGGGCTACAGCAAGGTATCGGCTGTAACAGAAGGATTGGAAGAATGTTCCTTGCCGCCGCGCATGAGTGGGATAGAGCTTCGCGGCAGCGCGCGGCCTCCACGGTCCGTTGATGTCTCCTGCGTCAGTCCGTTGATGTCTCCTGAATGTGAACGGCGAGTTACACTGACTGTGTGAGACTGCCGGTTTAAATCCTAGGAACACTGCGTTGTGAGTACACTATAACATGTTCGCTGGCGAGTTGTGGGACCCAGGCAAAGCCGTCATTAATACAATGGCGCTCGAGGCGCAGTCGCAAGCACCCTGCTCCGAGGCGAGCACTTCTTCTGGGTTGAGGTGAGGCAGTAACCCTTACTTAGCTGATACTCGCCCTAACACGTTCGCGCAATGTGTATTACAATGGCTGCAGACCTTCGAAGGCGGACTTGCAGCAAACAATCTCCAGCGAAGTGAAACATTCCCCCAACACCAGGAGCTCGTTGCGCTTTACCAAAGCCATTTGGTAAGCATTGACTTGACGACACACAAGCTTGCTTGGTTTTTTATAATTTGACCGGGACATGTCAACCGAGCTAGACATTCGCCGCAGTGCAGTCCGCCCCAGTTTCTTGGAGCCGCGTCGACCCGTGCCATGGACCAGAAAGGAGAAGCTGCCCCGCAACAGGTACACCTCGCTACACCTAGTGCATTAGGTGAACATGTCGTGAACATGTCGTGTCACTTACATTTGTTTCGCACCTCACCGCAGGCCGTTTACCAGGGACGAGAAAGCAGCGCTCAATGCGCGTCGCTGATTTGCTGACCTCCCCGCACCGCACCCCTGAGCGTACCAAGAAGTACGACACAAGCAAAGAAAAATTACTGAACCCCTCACAAAGTTTGTGAGGGGTTCATAGTTTTTTTTTGCTTGTGTCGTACTTCTTGGTACGCTCAGGGGTGCGGTGCGGGGAGGTCACAAAGGACAAAGGGGATGTATGTGGCGCAGGCACTGGCACAGGCACACACACCAGAAGGCTGAGCTGAAGTGGGCATTAGGCACACTATCGGTAGCCTTTACAATGATGAGCTCGCAGCCGGTTCGATTCCAACTCATGCTTTATTTTGGTGTAGCACGAGGGCTGTGGGGTTCAGTAGTTGATTATGCAAGCGTCATGGTGCTTTGTAACTGACTGCCATGCACTCGTGCATTCAATCGTATTTCCTAGCTCCATTGCCGGGTCTGAGTACAGCTGCCTGCCCTGATGCAGCAGTGCTTCGTGTGCTTGTCCACCAACCTCTCCGTTGACAATGGCGTGCTACTGTGCGACGATTGCGGAACGCAGAACCAGGTGCGCTGCCGCACTCTTGATTGTCATCGGCAGTGGTCCTACGTGAAACGGCCAGCCAAATGGTGAACCTAAATGCCAAATGGTAGAGCCAAATGGTAGAGCGCTAGGAGAGCTGTTGGTGCAGGCGCAAGTTGAGGAAGCCGAAGAAGGGGATGTGGGGGGTCTAGGTGCAAGCAGGCGCCGGGCAGCGGGTTCCCTCCCAGCCACGCCTCGTCTCTTCAGACAGTCCACTCCCGAGGCCACGGCGCAAGATGTGGAGGAGCAGTTGCGGCAGCAAGCAGTCGCATACCTGCAATGCCTGACCACGCTGGTCAGGGTGAGGCACCTAGAGAAGCGCCTAGTGCAGCAGTGCAGCGGCCAAGGCGATGTCCACCTTCATGTCCCAGCCTCCTCCCCGGCCTCGTCCCTCCCCTGCAGCGGCACGAACTTTTGTGCTGGAGTGCTGACTGGCAGGGGCCCTGTGTCTTTAGGGCAAGGTGGAGCAGAGGGCCAGGGGCGGCTAAAGGGGTGCCTGGCCATTCACAGAGGGTTGGGGTAGGGTTAGAGTTGGGGTAGGGGTAAGGGTAGGGGTAGGGGTTGGGTTAGGGTTAGGGTTAGGGTAAAGGTTAGGGTAAAGGTTAGGGTAAAGGTTAGGGTTGGCTGAGGGTGAGGGGTTGTCTGAGGGATAGGGTTAGGTCCACCCCCCTCAGGCCGCCTGCCCCTCCCCACGCCTCGCCTGTCCTGCCCTTCCCTTGTAGGCCCAGTCTGAAGCGCTGGTGGCGCGGTTTGGGGTGGTGGCGGAGGTGGAGGGGCTGGTGCGGCGGCTGTGGTTCCAGCTGCTGCCGCACACAGGCTTCCTCGACTACCAGCTGGGCAACATGTGAGGCCCGGCAGCAACATGCGAGGCCCTGCAGCAACATGTGAGGCCCTGCAGCAACATGTGAGGCCCTGCAGCAACATGTGAGGCCCTGCAGCAACATGTGAGGCCCTGCAGCAACATGTGAGGCCCTGCAGCAACATGTGAGGCCCTGCAGCAACATGTGAGGCCCGGCAGCAACATGTGAGGCCCGGCAGCAGCAGCCCAGCCATCCACCACGCTGTCAGGAGGGTAGGCCAGTCTGTGCAGTCCACAGGGCGGCTGTGTGTGGCCTGCCCCTGTTCACCCCCTCCCTGGGAGCAACCCCTCCCCTCCCCCACCCTCCCCTCCCCTCCCTGGCCTGCCTGCCTGCCTGCCCACTTCCTCCCCCGCCTGCCTCAACTGCCTTCCTCCCCCTGCCCACCTTCCCCCTGCCTGCCTCTACCCCCCTAGCCCCCTTCCCCCTGCCTGCCTCCACCCCCCTAGCCCCCTTCCCCCTGCCTGCCTCTACTGCGCAGCCCTGGGCTGGTTGGCTCTGTCCTGCCCAACCCCCTGCCCCCCGCTGCCCGGCCCCAGTTCTTCTTCACGGGGGGGGTCCTGCGCACCAAAGCCCGCACGGAGCAGCAACGAGCAGCAGCCCAGCAGCTGGGTGTGCGCTGGCAGCATGGCTGGGGGGGGGGGCTGACAGCTGCGGGCAAGGAGGCGCTGAGGGCTAGGGGGGCCAGCAGGCAGCAGGGGAGGAGGGGAGGGGGGAGTGGGGGGCGCAGGGCCAGGGAGGGGGGCAGTGGCGGGGGGGCATCTGAAGATGGTGTTGGAGGGAGCTGGCTGAAGCCTGACCAGGACCCCACAAGGGGTGGGGGGGAGGACTGGGAGGAGGGGGTGCCGGGGGATGAGCGTGATGGGTTGGGAGGGGAGGGGGGGGGAGGGGGAAGGGATGGAGGAGGTTGGTTTGGGGTCCGGGGCTGGCCAGGGGGAGGGGGGCCGGGAGGAGGACCGGCTGCTGGCCCTGGCGGCCCGCCCGGCAGCGGTGGCGACGCTGTTTGCGAGGGTGGGTGCTGGGGTGGGTGGGGGGTGGGGGGGTGAGTGTAAGGGGTTTGGGACAAGGTCACTTGCTCCTCACTCATGATGACTGGTGTACAGGGGGTGAAGCGGCTAGGTCGCTGCCTAGCCTCATTGGATGAAGGCATGGCTGGTGTGGCTAAGGTGGTGGTTGTGGCGGTTGTGGTGGTTGTGTGGTTGCAGGACCTGCCCCTGCAGGTGAGCCTGGTGGTGTGCTGCCTGGCCTGCATCCTGCTGCGCCAGCCAGTCAGCCCCTATGACCTGGTGGCCTGGGCCCTGCAGGGGAGCCTGCCATACCTGGATGCTGCTGCACGGTACGCAGCCCCTCCTCCCCTCCCCCTCCCCCTCCCCCTCCTCCCCCTCCCCATCATTTCCCTCCTCCCCTTCCCCCTCCACCACCCTGAACACTTCCACGTCCTGGAACACTGGCACGCCCCACCCCACAGCGCGTCAGTATGCCTCTCACCCATCCAAAGACACCCTCCCCTACCCCCCTGACCCTACCCCCCTGACCCTACCTCCTTAACCCTGCCCCCCTGACCCTGCCCCCCTGACCCTACCCCCTTAACCCTGCCCCCCTGACCCTGCCCCCCTGACCCTACCCCCTTAACCCTACCCCCCTGACCCTGCCCCCCTGACCCTACCCCCTTAACCCTACCCCCCTGACCCTGGTTGCAGCTGCCAGGCCCAGCTGGCTGCTCTGTCCCCCTCCAGCGCCGCCCCCCTGCAGCGCCTGCTGCGCGCCGCCACCATCTCCAGCCCCGGTCTGCTGCTGCTGGCCGTCACGGAGGTGGCTGGCCTGCTGTGCCTCACCCTGCCCTGTGTCAACGGCCCCCTGCTGCTGCTGAGGGCAACCAGGGACTTGGCGTTGCCGGAGGTGGGCAAAGGCGCTGGGGGGGGGTGGAGGTAGGGAAATGGCTAGGGAGGGAGAGGGGCGGGGCGGGGAGAAGTTAAGGGTAAGCAGGAGCCCCCTCCCGTCCTCCTGCACCTCCCCTCTGCCCCCACCCCCTGCCCCCAACTGGCCTCACCCACCCCCACCCAATCCCACCTGCCCCTACCTACCCCACCCAACCCTCCCTACCCCACCTAACCCCCCTACCCCAGCTTCCCCTCTGCCCTTGGCTTGCTCTGCCCCTGCCCCCAGGAGGTGTGCCTGGTGGCTCTGGAGCTGTACCGCCTGTACTGCCAGGACACCCCTCTAATGGCGCTGGCCTCCACCTCCTCCTCCTGCTCCCCCTACGCCCTGCTGCTGGCCCTCCTGGCCCTGGCCACCCGCCTGGCCTACGGCCTGGATGGACGCTGCCAGGGGGCGCCCAGGCTGCCGGGGGTGCCCCCCCCCCCACCCCCACCCCCTGGGGCAGGCCTGCTGCTCAGCCAGCAGCGCAGCCTCATGGTGCAGCCAGATCAGGCACATGGAGCAGACGGGCCTGGCTCTGGGGTTCGTGGGCAACTGGATTTGAACCCCTTAGCTTTCGGGGGTGGAGAGGGGGGACAGGGGGCGGCGAAGGGGGGAGTGGCTGAGGCAGGCGGAGGTGAAGGGGCAGCTGGAGGTCTGGGGGGGGTGGGGAAGGGAGCAGGGGGGGTAGCAGCAGCTGGGGTGGGGGCAAGAGAGAGGGGGAAACGAGCAAAAAGGGCAGCATGGGCTGCAAGGTCGGAAACAGTGCCAGGGATGACAGAGGCATCAGGGGCGGCAGGGGGGGCAGCAGGGTCAGCAGGGGGGGCAGGGGGGGGATCTGGGTCAGTAGCGGGGACCCGAGCAGCGGGGGTGGCGGCAGGGGGGGCAGCAGGGGCGGCAGGGGGGGCAGGGGCAGCTGAGGCAGTAGGGGCATCAGGGGTGCCAGGGGTGTTTGAGCCAAAGGCATGTGTGCGTGTTGTGGGGGGCTGGGTGCCCGAGCCCTCTCGAGCCGCCTGCCTGGCCGTGGGCCTGAAGACGCTGAAGACGCAGCAGCAGCAGCGTGTGCGGCGC
This sequence comes from Haematococcus lacustris, assembly GCA_030144725.1. NCBI lineage: Eukaryota > Viridiplantae > Chlorophyta > Chlorophyceae > Chlamydomonadales > Haematococcaceae > Haematococcus > Haematococcus lacustris. Next base: position 2,655,840 of record JASKMD010000014.1, on the reverse strand, counting down.
AGGGTGCGTCCTTTGACTGCCCTGCACTTGCCCTGACCCTCCCCTTGAGCTGCTCCTCCCATCACACCCTGCACCGGCCTTCACAGCCCCTGCCTTGCACACGTGCACCCCATTATGCCACAAGCATGCTGCAGCAACCTGCCCGTAGAGCTTCCCATCTTGACCTAGCCCCAGCACCAGCCCTGACCCTGACCCTTTCCCCAAACCTTGCTCTTTCGGCTTATGCCAGCTCACAAGCCAGCTGCTTGTCTGCTCCTGTGCTGCCTGTGTATGCTGCTCGGTCACAAGCTTAAACTGGCTGCAGCAGGGGTCAAGACCTTGCTACCTTGCTGCCCCCCTCCTGCCCCCCTCCTGCCCCCCTTCTGCCCCCCTCCTGCCCCCCTCCTTACTCCCTCCTACCCCCCTTGGCTGCTTCCCGGCTGCACTCCTCTCGCAAGGGCCTCGCCTCACCCCCGCCCCCTGACCCGCTCCAGCTGGCGCGCAAGGCCGTGGAGCAGCAGCAGGAGGTGGAGGACAGGCTGGCAGCCCGCGTGGCCGGGGTACAGGCCAGCGGATGGTGGCGGTGGGCCGCGGCTCGCCTGGCGGAGCGGCAGCTGCTGTCCAGCTTCCCTCTCGCGGCTAATCAGGTTAGGAGGCTGGAAGTCGGCAGGGCCAGGAGCGCGTGCGGGAAAGGGATGGGGCGGAATGTCCTTGGGGTCGCGCTGCACAAAGCGCGCCGCGGTGGAAAAGGATACATCGGGTTTTGAAACGCGAGCGCGTACTCGACTGTCGGTTGTGGTGGGAATGATGATGAGGTGCTTGTACGCGGGCTTGTGTCGCTACAGGCAAGGCAATTACGAGATGGTCCGCTGCTGGCGTACTTGCGCTTTTGCGAGACGAGTCTCGCGGGCCGCGGGACGCACGATTCAACCCAGGAGCGACATCGGTCCACTCCCTTAGCCTCGCAGCAGTCGGCACCGACAACCGTCTTGACACAGCAGCTTGCTGGCGTCATCAAGGACCTGCCAAGCGTGGATGTACTGCAAGCATGCGCCCCCCAAATAGAGCAACCTCAACAATCAGAGCTGCCGACAGCGGACGAGCACGAGGGCGGGGCGCATTTCACGGCACCGATGCCAAATGACGAGTATTGGAGTCGCATCTTGCGGCACGAGCCGGTGCGCAACGGCCTCGGCCCCAGGCCCCGCGACCTTCCATACAACTACCAGCCCCTTCCACCTGTCGCAGCAGGAGCGGAGGTGTTGCATCCCGACTTGCTGGCGGTGGTGACGGCCTGCGCAGCGTACGTGAACGTGCAGCCGGAGGTGCTGTACCGCTGCATGGCAACCGTGGAACGAGCGATGTTCCAGGCAGAGAGGCTGGCGGCACAGCAAGCGCAGCGAACAGTTTGGGGCAGCAGCTCCAGCAAAGTGCGGAAGGCCGGCTCCGGCAACCGTCGCCGAAGTTGGAAAAGGCGACGAGAGGACGTCTCAGACGACGTTGAGGTTGACCCTGACCGACCCAATATCAACTGGGAGGAAGTGGAGGAGGTGGAGGAGGGAGAGCAGCGCTCAGACCAGGATGTAGGAGAGCGAGCCGGCGTGTGAGTCTTGGATTCATCAGTTACTTGCGGTAGGCTGTTCGCGTTTCAGAGGCGTCTGTTGTTCAACCCCGCGTACATTTGTTGCAAGGCGGGCTTGCGTGGTGTCGTGCATTATCGTTTATAAATGCCTTCCTCAAAGCCATTAGCGCAGTCTACATTACGAAAATAAAAATCACATGGATGGGCCGGATACCGTCGTCTGTGCCTGTGCCTGGTTAGGGTTCGGAGCTAGAAAGGCCAGGGACCTGACACCCGCCTCACTGTAGCATAGAGACCAAGCAGCAGGCCCCGACTGCACCCCTGCCCTGGGGAGTGCAGCAATCATACGTGCAGGTATGCATCAGGGCCAAGCAAGTGCATGTCTGCAGGCACTGCCTAAAGGCGTTGAGACGCACCCCTGCTCAGCACCTACTACACCTGCCTGGTGTGGCTGGCTAGGCTATGCTGCTGTCTAACAGAGGCTGGCCATGTGCAAAAAGCGTGAGGCTTGGCATGCTCAGAATCATGGTAAATGACGCATGGAGTTTAGTATGTGAGTTGCAGCAACACTAACATGCAAAATCAGTGTAGTGGTGGTGGTGGTGGTGGTGATGACCCAGACCTTGCGCATGCGCCAGCAGCAACATATCAACAGCATGTCATTGCATACACCCTAGCCAGTTTGCTTGCATGCATTTGCCACCATCATGCATCGCATGCACATGCACATTTAACCATCCCAATGCTCCACCCCTTACTCGTACACTGCCACACCAGAAGCTACAACACCTCATACCCTCTCACTGCCACTGCCTGCTGCTGCCTGCTGCTGCTGCAGCCTGCTGCAGCCTGCCAGAAGTACCCTCCAGGCAGCATGTGACCTGACGTGGCCAGCCCTAAGTGGTACTGGACAGCAGCGGGTGATTGCACATGGGGCAAGCCGGTTGCCGTGAATAGTCTGTGGCCGTCAGCAGCCAGCGGTCTATGCACTCCACATCTGCAAGGGGTGGTGGACACAACAGGGGGCGGCAGACTAGCGGTGCAAAGTGCCCGTCAAGCAGCTCCTGAGACCGTAGCTGGCTGCTGCCTGACCCCTGCTACTGCCTGTGCCTGACCCCTGCTGCTGCCTGTGCCTGACCACTGCTGCTTGCTGCCTGACCCCTGCTGCTTGCTGCCTGACCCCTGCTGCTTGCTGCCTGACCCCTGCTGCTTGCTGCCTGCTGCCTGACCCCTGCTGCCTGACCCCTGCTGCCTGACCCCTGCTGCCTGCTGCCTGACCCCTGCTGCCTGACCCCTGCTGCCTGCCGCCTGACCCCTGCTGCCTGCCGCCTGAACCCTGCTGCCTGCCGCCTGACCCCTGCTGCCTGACCCCTGCTGCCTGACCCCTGCTGCTTGACGCCCCGAGTCAAGGCTTGCCTCCCAGCCCAGCCCAGCCCACTCACGGTATTTATGACGGCAGCCAAGCACCCGCACCGCATCCCCCGCCACATAATCCTCACAACACACGGAGCAGCTGGTGGCAGAGCTGCCCCCATCCGCCTCCAGCAATGTCAGCAGCTCACGCTTCTCCACCGCCTTGGAGCAGTCTATGCCCCGTGCTGCCAGCCGGCCCTGCAGAGCCCGGCATCTACATGTAAGCAGGGGTGAGCAAGCATATACCTGCAGGGTTGACATGCAGGCAGCTGTTGTCAGGTAGGACCTGAACTGAGCTTTGGACGGTCGCCCTCCCGCCTGCCCGCCCACCTGCCCGCCCGCCCGCCAACTGCCTGTGCCCTTGCCCTCCCTGGGGCATCTCTCCCTGACAACACCTTGAGCGCATGCACCGACATCTGCTCCAGCTCCGCCGGCCCTGCATACTCCTCTGTTGCCAGCTTGCGCAGCGCCAGCAGCACCGCCTCAGGCGCAGCCCGGGCATGATGCGGGGCCTGGGTGCCGGGCATGGTGGCAGCACCCCCCAGCCCCCCGGCACCCGTGATGTTGGGGATACCCCATGCACCCAGCACCAGCATGCGCAGAACACCCAGCCACCCGCCTTGTGCGTACGCCTGCAGCAGCAGGGGCGGTGGGGCCATGGGCCAGGGGTGCGAGGCTGGGGTCAGGGGCCAGAGGGGCTAAGGCCAGGGGTAGCAGCAGAAGGCTACAGCTAGGCATGGTGAGGTATGAGGTGGGAGGGAGGATTCGACCTGGGCTGGCATAGAGTTTAGCTGCTCACCCAACGGGAGCAGCGATAAGTACCGTACATCACAGCAGCGCAGAAAAGGCATAGAGCCAGGATGTTGAGGCTCTCGTGTGCGGGAGGGGGCTCAGCATTGCTGGGGATATTTGGTTGAAACAACCTGCAGGCCTGCACGGACGTGTAGGCACCTGGCTAGTGAGCCTTGTGGCTGGGAAGTCCGTGAGGTGCGCTCTAATCTCTTGAGCGAAGGCTCACCCAGCTCGTCAAAAGGGCGATGGATTCTAGAAGGCTGTGCAGTCCTCCGCTGCACAAGAATATGGAAGCGATCATCATCAGTGGTGAAAGCTGCCATTGGACGCCGACGCCCGCTGCCATTCCGCGATGCAAAGCAGGGCCTCCAAAGTTGAAGTTAATGATTAACATGTTTACCGTCGGCAACAGCCCCAGAGTCTACGCGATTGCGATGAGCGAACTAGTCTACACTGAGCCCTAGTACTCACATGGAGGAGAAGTCTGCATGCTATGATGGCCATGCAGGCCACGCCAGGAGTGGGTGTACGTGCGCGACAAGATCCTTTTGCAGGCCAGGCCAGGCAGACCAACAAAACTCATTCAACAAGGAACAACATGTTGGGCTGTGGGTAATCTCACTCAGCTACTACAAGCATGTTGTAGCATCCTCGGTCGCACCCTTGATGACTGCAAACCCCACTCCGGTGGCACTCGTTCAAGGGGCTAATCCCCCTTGACCACTGGGCACCTCATCAAAACTAACAGCTTAATGCTTTGTAAGGCTGACAGCCTGTGTAAACTACCAGACCCTATGCATTGTTGTTGCGGGCCCGGCCATCTATGCCTCGGCGGTACTCTGCTGCCCGGTGCAGCCGCTGCCTGGCCTTGGGCAGCCGGTCATTGACCAGCTTGTAGCCCTGCTGGTACTCCTTGCCAACGGGGGCCAGGCCAGGAGTGGGTGTACGTGCGCGACAAGATCCTTTTGCGCAAACGGTGGCGCAAGCGACGACGATAACCAGCTTCAACAAGTCAGCCTCACCACAACATACTGAACCCCCCCCCACACAACGGGGTTGTGTGTGAGCAGCAGCTATAGCAGCTCCAGCTAGTGATGGAGGCGCACACACCAGATAGGCGGAGCTGTATTGTGCATTACGCGCGCTAGCACTAGCCTTTACAATGATGAACTCGCTGCCTGTGTTCAATTACAGCTTTAAGGGCTGATTACCTCATGGCCGTGCAGCAAGAATGCATTGCCCCACACCTGGCTGCCGCAAGCGCCCAAATGAAGGACAAACGCCCTAATGAGGAGACACGAGGAAGAAGGCGCATGCAAAAACCCAAATTAAAAAGATCGCACGAAATGCACTGAGTTTTGTAGTGGCATGATGGCTGTAGCCTACAGTGTAGCCTACAGTGTAGGGCCCGGGAGTTGGGTTGCATGACATACAGATTGCACGAAATGCAAAGCAGGTGCGTTCAAATGCCGTCATTGCCGTCAATGCCATCATCGACTACCCAACTGGTGTGGACGTCGAGCCAGTAGTGGCAGCAGGCACGGCATCTGGAACAGGGGTCGGAGTCCGAATCCTGTCCAACAGCTTCCAGTTTGCATACGATCGCTCAGGAGCCTGATCCTGCTGCTGCTGCTGCTGCTGCTGCTGCCGCTGGTGGTTGCCCTGAACCACCAGGTGTGCACCACCCCCGGTCACCCTCCCGGCCCCCTGTGCGCTTGGGGCGTGGGTGGCAGCGGCAGCACGTGCCGCCGCATGGAAGGCGCTGCGCTGCCACCCGGGGTGCAGCCCCTGGCCTTGCCCCATGGCCCCGCCCATCCGCAGGCCCTCTCCCGGGACCTTCAGTGCCTCCCCCGCACCCTCGCCCAACCCCAAGTTCCCTGCCTGGCCCGGCCCAGACCCCCCCACCCTGCCAGGCAGCCCTTTACCACCAGCGCTAGCAGGTGCAGCCGCCAGCGTGAGGCCGCCGCTGCCTTGCTGCCCTGCTCCTGCCGCCGCCCCTGCTGCCCCTGTCGCAGTGTTGGGGTCTGATGTGCCTGTGGCGGTGTAGGTGATGCGGGCAGAGCCCCAGCGGGCAAACGCTGCTCCCAGCACACTCACCCCTGCACTGCCCTGGCTCAGGCTGTGGTGGTGGCCCCTGCCGCCGGCACTGCCAGCCACCTGGCCAGGCCTGGTGCCCCTGGCTGACTGCAGGGGAAGGCTGCTGGTGGCCAGGGTGTTGGCAGCTAGAGGGAGGCCAGCTGGTGAACTGGCCTGAGCCTGCTCCATGGGCAGGGTGTCCAAGAGCCGGGGCTGGCCATATGCTGGGTGAGTGGGTCCAGTGGTGGGTATGCCTGGGGGGTGGAGTGTGGCTAGGCTGGAGGGGGTCAGGGAGAGGGGGTGGGTGCCCAGTGCCAAGGGGGACACATTTGAGGCCGTGTCAGCAGGACGACCTGCAGCACAGCAGAGGTTAGGTGGGGTGAACAGGGCCAGGGTCTGGGCCAGGGCCAGGGCCAGGGTCTGGGTCTGGGTCTGGGTCTGGGCCAGGGTCAGGGTCAGGGTCAGGGTCAGGGTCAGGGTCAGGGTCAGGGTCAGGGTCAGGGTCAGGGTCAGGGTCAGGGTCAGGGTCAGGGTCAGGGTCAGGGTCAGGGTCAGGGTCAGGGTCAGGGTCAGGGTCAGGGTCAGGGTCAGGGTCAGGGTCAGGGTCAGGGTCAGGGTCAGGGTCAGGGTCAGGGTCAGGGTCAGGGTCAGGGTCAGGGTCAGGGACGCAGCCACTCACTGGCGATGCCCTTGTAGACCTGACGAAACACGGAGCCAGCCAGGTCAGCCAGCACTGTGGTGGCGGGCTGGCCAGATGAGTGGGCTGTGCCCGACACGCCCCCCGTGGCGGTCGCTGCGGCCTGCAGGACATGAGCCTGGCCCAGTGAACAGGGGCGAGGGCGGGCGACAGAGGGGGCCAGGTCAGGGGTAGGCCTGGTGGTGGTGACAGCCCGTCCCACCCCGCCTCGTGAACCTATTAAGCTATCTACTAATACTCAGGGTGGATTAGGTCATAGGAACCCCTGGGCCATTTCCTGGGGTGAAGGTCAAGGTGGTGCAGCTGGGTATGGGTTAGGGTCAGGTTAGGGTAGAGTTAGGGTGCAGGGTCTGGGCTCACTCCTCCCAACAAAATAATCACCAAACCCCCAACCTAATCCCATGCATGGGTGTCATGGGGTGCATGGGAAGAAGCGCAGCTGTCGGAGGCGCTTGTTCTGCCACAGCTGCTGTGCACCCTGACCCCTGCAGCAGCTGAGTCTGGCCAAAGGTCCCCCTTATCACACCCTCACACCCAACCAGCCAGGAGTGGGAGGCAGAGGGTGGGAGGGGCTAGCCTGATCTTAGCAGACAGCCTGCTGCAGAGCAGGAGTGGGAGCAAGGGCAGTGGAGGGAGCCCTGACCCTGGCCCTGACCCTGGCCTTGAATCTGGCCCTGACCCTGAGCAAGGGCAGTGGAGGGAGGGGGCGAGGAGGGAGGGGGCAGCACCTGCACCATCCAGGTTGAGGTGCGGGGGGGTGAGCCGCCCCCAAGGACCGTGAACTTTGCCCGCTCCGCCACAGTGAGCACATCCTTCAGGTGCTCAGGGAGGTCTGCCTCCAGGCCCTTCAGGTTGATCTGCACCGCCAGCCATCACCAGCCCGCTGGCTGGCTGCCAGCACTGCTAGGACCCCTCCCACACTCCACATCAAACACTCCCCATCACTCAACATCACACTGGCACACAGGCTGTAGCTGCCTTGCTGAGGGGCATATGACATTTGCGCTGATGCAGGTGGCGCTGCGTCTGTAGCAGCGCCCCTTGCCATCGTACTACATGCCTCTACCCCACCAGCACCAGCAAACCAAACAAGACCTGTCCACCTGCCTGCCTGGCTAGCTGCCTGGTCGCCTGGCTGCCTGGCTGCCGGCCCGCCTAAATGCCTAACTGCCCAACTGCCTAACTGCCTGGCTGCAAAAGCATGTGCCATGTGAGATCACGACATGGCTTCCACTCTGCATCACTCTACATCACACTTCAAAGCCCCCTGCCTGGCCTCCAGCCGTTCACACCCCATGACTCACTGGGATGCTTTGCTCATTGTCCATGAACCTGTCCGTCTCATCCAGGATCTCCACGCCCATGAGCTGCACAACAGACAGGTGCGGCAAGAACGCTGCTGCTTCATGATGCTGCACATCGCCAAGTATGGTGTTGGTGTTGGTGTTGTGGTGGTGGTGGTGCTGCTGCTGCTGCTGATGATGATGATGATGGCAGGAGACAGGGGAGGGCACTGCTGACACCAGGACATGACTGTCATCATGCATGCTCTGCATCATGGCCACCTGTTGAATACCGTATGCTCATGCGCTCAGTAAGGCAACCTGCTGTGCCGTTGCTGCTCTATGTTTTGCTGCTCAACTGTCGCTGGGCTGCTGCTGTGCTGCTGTGGTGCATGGCTTGAACTGCATCCCCGGTCGTGGTAGTGTCGGGTACTGAGATCAGGTGGAGGGGCAAAGCAGGAGGGCAGGGCATAGGGCCCAAAGGCCAGCCCACCTCTTCAATCACATCCTCAATGGTGATGATGCCAATGGCCTCCCCTGCAGCAGACAAGGCCAGCAGCCTGCCTGACCCTGGTACTCTGCCCCGGGCTGTACTCGGACCCTGACTGGCTCTGGCTCACTCTCCACCCCTTGGCCTGCCTGCCAGCCGACTGCCAGCCGACAGGTGCAGAGATGCTGGGCTTGGCTGCAGATGCAGAGGCCCATGATATGTGCCTTGCCTGCCTGCCTGCCTGCCTGCCTGCCTGCCTGCCTGTCCCGTCCAGTAAAGTGTATGTTTGACCTGAGGCTCCTGACTGCGACTCAGACTGAGCAGTGCGTATGCTGAACATAAGTTTGACAGAGCCTGATGACCGGCGGTGCGCTGACCAGCCTGGACGCCCCTGACCCTCCCTGACCCCACCAGGTGCAGTCACCTCACCTGGCCTAGCTATCATGGGCACTGGCAGCATGTCCTCCAGGTCGTCACGTGAAGAGTGAGAACCGCTGGAGGAGCTGCTGCTGCTGCTGCTGCTGCTAGTGCCACTGTCATCGCCGTCCTGTCCCTGGGCAATCATGTCGAGCACCATGTCAGGAGTGGGTCGTGTGATGTTACTACATGGCAGCGTGGAGCATAACATACTTTTGTAATGTATTTCAGCCTTCACAATTGATTTTCACTGTTTCCCAACGGCCACAGCGCAACCTCATGTCATACAAGCGTGTTCATGTCAGGCACTATAACGTGATCCTCCCATTGAAAGCATGAGAAGTACACAGTAAGGTTCCTAATCCTCCCACTAAACACATGAGAAGTAGACTTTAAACAAGAAACTGTACTGCAATGGTGAGTCGCAATCTTGGAGACGGCCGCAGCCACCCGCCCCAACGGCCCCATCAATGCCGATATTGGGGGACAAAGACTGGCTAAAACAAATTGAAAATGACACAAAGTTGGCAAAGCCCCCCCCTTTGCACATTTCCACAGTGGCACTGCAGTGCCATAGCAACCTGCAGCGTAGTGGTACGCTTCTCACACCCTTCTCACACCTCCCTGGAGAGTACGGTATAGATTTGGGTGATCAGAGTGTGGTGGTGTAACATGGTGGTCGTGGTAGAAGGGTGGTAACAGGATGGTTTCATGGTATGCCATCACAATGGGAGGTTGCTTTGCTTTGCCTAGTCTTGCACGATACTGAATGACCTGCCTTGGTCTATAACCAAGCAGCCTTAGTTGCCAGCACATACCATTTCTCGAATTTTGTGTGCGAAATCATCTCAAGCTGCTTGCTGCTAGAGCACCTGGATTGGGCCAGGCAAGCTGGTCCCCTCCGCCCTCTGGCCCTCGCAGCCATTCCACTCACTGCGCCGGGCTCCTGCTGCTGCTGGGTTGCCGCGTCGCTGTTGCGCCTGAACGCACGGTGTATGGAGCGTAGCCGCTTGACCGCAGTGGAAAGACCCGAGTGTGACTTGGGTGACGGAGGCAGGTCGGGCGCGGAGCCCAGCTCGCAGTCGCGCTCAATACCAGTAGCTGGTGTGGGCAGGTCGGGAGGGGCGGCACTTCGGCGTTGGCGCTGGCGTGACTACAGGCAGGGCTGGTCCAGGGTCAGGGTCAAGGTCAGGGTCACAACCACAGCTATGCAGTTGTCCCTCTGACAACGCATGGAAGTGGCAGAGGTCTGTGTCAGTGTCAGCGTCATGTTAGTGTCATAGGTGTCTGTGCCAGAATTCTTAGGTGCTGTACAATACTATCACCGTGAGCCAGCAGCGTCACCACCACTTAGCCCCACCCACGCAACTTACCTTCTGGCTGCGTTTTTCAGACTCCGTGGCTTTGTGGCTCCGCCTCCTCTCCCCTGCTGCTGCCGCTCCAGGGGTAGCACCTTCCGCCCCAACGCCAGCCAGCTCACTCCCTTGCATGGACCCTGCGTGCCCCAATGTGGCTGCAGCCAGCTGCCCCTGGTCACTGGGCCGAGCAAACAGCTGCTTGAGGCTGGCAAAGGACCGGTTGTGGGCAGGCGGCAGCTGCCCCTGGGCAGGCTTCTCCCCCTGTCCCTCTGCCTCCAAGGCCTCCCCTGCCAGGCCATGAGGCGAGGTGGTGCTCTGGGCTGCTTCCATGCCCTGCCCGCTGGCCCGGCTCCTGATCCACCCGCCCACCTCCTCCACCCCCATCCCTGCCCAACTCAGACCCCTGCCCAGTGGCGTGCCGCTGAGGGGATGTGGGGCGGGGTCAGGGTAGGGGTGAGGCAGGGGCGCGTCACAGCCTTCTTGCACACGTATGCCAGCAGCACTCGGGAGCTTGTCCCCAAAAGACTGGCTCATGTCAGGCAGTCGGCCAGTGGGGTTGCTCCCAGTCACGCCACCTCCTTGTGCATGGCTGCTGGCGCCAGTGCTCATGAGCCTGTCCCTGTAGGAAGGACCTGAGGCTGGCAGCTGGTCCGAGCCCATGCCATGAGTGCGCCCCCTGCTGCTGCCTGGGTGTGTGCCTGGTGGGTCTGGCAGCCACTGGGTGTCCTCCTCAAAGTCAGCTGCTGAGAGGGGCCCAGGGCCAGGTGTGCTGTCACGGCCCAGCAGGGCAGGGTGATGGCTGGCATGGCCAGAGGGTTCCTGGGAAGAGAGGGGGAGACCCAGCTGGTGGGATGCAGTAAGCTGGGCCGTCAACCCTGCTGCGGGCGGTTGACCCCCTGGTGTGTCAACCCCACTGCTGGCAAGGCCTCCCGGCCATCCTGCCGAGGAGGGGTCTTGGACGTGCCTGTGTTCACTGCTGACGGGAAGCTCCTTGTGTACATTGTGGTGGTGGAGTCGGTGCCGGTGGTGGAGACGAGGATGCGGCAGCCCGGCTGCTACGACGGACACTACCTGCCGCGATGCCCGTCCATCGCAGCTTTCGGTGAGCGTGCGCGAGGCAGAGTCGCGCAGCTCGACACTGGCAAACTCGCCCGACCTACGGTCTTCGCCGCCGGGAGCCAGTTGGGCGGCGTCGGAAGGAGGTTCAGACGGCAGTAAGCGTTGCCGCTCTTCATCGTGCGCAGAGCCGTCGCGCCAGCCAAGCATGCGGCTCTCAACCGCCTCAACCGCCCCGTGCAAGCGGTGCTGCCATGCGCCCAACCCCGCGGCTGGCGGTGTTAGCATCGGGCCGTGAGGCGAGTTGACACTGCGAGCCGGGTCGTCAGTGCCCGGCAGTCGGTTGTGCGGGTCGGGCTGACCGGGGCCCGCGGCTTTTGGAGCCTGCAAGTGTGTGACTTGGCTGTTCAGGTTAGTGTAAGAATGAGGGTGATGCTGGCAGCTTGCTTCATGGACGGTAGCCAGGCCACCACGCTGAAGGTGTTGGTTGAAGTAGGAGTCGTCCCTGAGTCGAGCAGAGTACACATCAAGGAGTGAAGCACCGGGTGAGTATCAGACCATCATCACCATGACAAGCCACGACATCAACAGCTACAGCACATGCAGTAGCAACGACAGCAGCAGCGTCAGCAGCAGCAGCAGCGTCAGCGTCATCAGCAGCAGCAGCACACTCACTCCTGCCCCATCAGGCCGTTGCTGATGCGGCGGCCACCCATCCTGGCATGCTGGCTGCTCGCCAGGTTTGCTCCACTTGCGTGGCTGGGGTCAGCTGCCACCTGGCCTGGTGCCTCTAGCCCTGCAGCACTGGAGCTGCAGCTGCTGCGGGCCAGGGGCTGAGTGAGGAGGGCCATGTGGGAGCGGCCCACCCTAAACAGCTTCAGCAGGTCGTACATGGGGGTGTCTGCAGTGAGGCTGCATGGGGCAGCGCAGGGCAGCGAGCAGGTGGCCCCGCAGGGGGTGTGGAGGGGCAACAGCAGCGCACTCAGGCTATGGGAGGGCATGCAGGGAGCTCACAGTGACTGCACCGCACAGGAGTGCACAAGGAATGATGCAACACGGGTGAGCAGTGCAGTGCAGTGCTGAGGGAGGGCTGTGGGGAGAGCGTACAGGGAGCAGGACTGCAGCACATGCCCAGGGGATGTAGGACCAGGGTCAGCAGGGCATCACTGGCACAGCGCCAACATGTTGTGAGGGCGGACGGGGGTAGGCAGTGAAGGGGAACAGGCCAGTGGTAGAGGGCCAGGGCGTGGGGCCAGGGGCAGGGGCGCCAGGGGCAGCAGGCCCGGGGCAGCAGGCCAGGTGCGGGGGGGCAGGGAGGTGGAGGAGATTAGGAGGGTACTTTCAGGGCATGAGCTGGCATGGCATGAGCTTGCCAGGTGAGGTCCTGGCCGTCAGGGCAACTCACCGTGGCAGCTGCCTGATCTTCATGCTGCTCACCAGGGAATCTGGACAGTCTGCAGCCAATGAGATCACACTGCACTGAGGTCACACATCACACAGTGCAGGTCACACCATGCTAGGGAGCTGAAAGCATCAGCATGCACAGCCAAGACGCATGTGTAGGTGAATGCAGTGGGATTTAAACACACCCTGGGACGACTTACTCTTGACATACTCGAGAAGCTCTTTGACTAAGATTACCCCCACAATGTCCTGCCTGTTGGCACCCTTGTACACCTGTTGTCAGGGCAGCAGGGCAGCAGCGGGGCAGCAGCAGGGCACAGGGTGAGGACACAGCAGACAGCAATGGAAGGGCAGGGGCAGCAGGGGGAGGGGCAGCAGGGGCAGGGGCAGCAGGAGCAGGGGCAGCAGGGGGAGGGGCAGCAGGGGCAGCAGGAGCAGGGGCAGCAGGAGCAGGGGCAGCAGGGGGAGGGGCAGCAGGGGCAGGGGCAGTAGGGGGAGGGGCAGCAGGGGCAGGGGCAGCAGGAGCAGGGGCAGCAGGGGGACGGGCAGCAGGGGCAGGGGCAGCAGGGGGAGGGGCAGCAGGGGCAGGGGCAGCAGGGGCAGGCGTGAGGACGCACCGGGAGGCGGCTGAAGGGCTTTGATGCCATGACCGCCGATACAGTGGCGTCATCCAGCTTCTGGTCACTGGACAGCATGAACACCTGATGCCAGCAGCAGGCGTCAGGGGGGTGACCCACACCTGGTGGACCTAGTGCACCTGCCTCATCTGCAGCAGGGCCGCCTTGCAGGCATCACAGTGTGCCCCCCATAGGGGTCCCCTGATAGGCGCTCGATCTGCTCACAGGCTGACCTATCAAACACTGACTGCATGGATATGTTGGTTGCTATGGGTCGGTTGCTATGGGTTGGTTGCTATGGGTCGGTTGCTATGTGTTGGTTGCCAAGGGGCGACACAGCATGCCCCACCCCCCCTTCACTCTTGCACACAACAGCGGTCAGATCAGGCAATCAGGCGGCACGGTAGACCAAGCAGCGGCAGTGGCTAGCTGGTCACCTTATCCAGTGGGGTCATGGCATGGTATGCAGTCTTGCGGGTCAGGTCCAGGGCACCTGCCCAGGTCAGCAGGCCAGGGTGTCAGCAGCAGCGTCAACATCAGGAGGACTGAGTGGTCTGCACATGATGGTGCTGGGTGCATGGGGGTAACCCGTGACGTTGGGGGTGATTGGTGGCTGGTGTCATTGCTGAGCCCCCTCCCGCACACAAGAGCCTCAACATCCTGGCTCTATGCCTTTTCTGCGCTGCTGTGATGTACGGCACTTATCGCTGCTCCCGTTGGGTGAGCAGCTAAACTCTATGTCAGCCCAGGTCAAATCCTCCCTCCCACCTCATACCTCACCATGCCTAGCTATAGCCTTCTGCTGCTACCCCTGGCCTTAGCCCCTCTGGCCCCTGACCCCAGCCTCGCACCCCTGGCCCTTGGCCCCACCGCCCCTGCTGCTGCAGGCGTACGCACAAGGCGGGTGGCTGGGTGTTCTGCGCATGCTGGTGCTGGGTGCATGGGGTATCCCCAACATCACGGGTGCCGGGGGGCTGGGGGGTGCTGCCACCATGCCCGGCACCCAGGCCCCGCACCAGGCCCGGGCTGCGCCTGAGGCGGTGCTGCTGGCGCTGCGCAAGCTGGCAACAGAGGAGTATGCAGGGCCGGCGGAGCTGGAGCAGATGTCGGTGCATGCGCTCAAGGTGTGGCCAGGGGGAGATGCCCCAGGGATGGCAAGGGCACAGGCAGGTGGCGGGCGGGCGGGCAGGTGGGCGGGCAGGTGGGCGGGCAGGCAGGCAGGCAGGCAGGCAGGCAGGCAGGCAGGCAGGCAGGCAGGCAGGCAGGCAGGCAGGCAGGCAGGCAGGCAGGCAGGCAGGCAGGCAGGCAGGCAGGCAGGCAGGCAGGCAGGCAGGCAGGCAGGCAGGCAGGCAGGCAGGCAGGCAGGCAGGCAGGCAGGCAGGCAGGCAGGCAGGCAGGCAGGCAGGCAGGCAGGCAAGCAGGCAGGCTGGCTGGCTCTTGCCTGTGATAATCTGGATCTCGTCAGACGTCAGCCTGCCGCCAAACCCTTCATCCCTGGCATGGAGGGTTACCAGCGCTTTCAGCTGCTTGCGCCTGCAGTGAAGGAGCATTTTGGCATGCAGGCAAGGTGGCAGGGTCAGGCAGGGTCAGGCAAGGTGGCAGGGTCAGGCAGCAGGCAGCAGGGGGTCAGGCAGGGTCTACGATCATTGTGGCGCACAGGTTGCCAGAGGGTGTTTGCCCCAAAACATGCGATGCAAGTAGGAGTGGTAATGAGGTGTGGGAATATGTATTGGATTGTGTGATAACTTGTAATGTGTATACTATGTGTGTGATGAAGTGTAGTGTAGTGGACAGTGTTGCGAATGGAGACAATCATCAAGCATGTGTATGTTTAGTTGATAGATGGTCAAAGGCACGCAGGGCCATGTGTGACAATGCTAGTGTGAGGCCTGCATGAGACTGCACAGCAAGGCTGCATGGGACTGCATCAGGGCGGAAGATGCGTGGCGTGTGGCCTGCATGTGGGGCTGTCTGACCTGCCCGCACCTGAACAGGCTTGCGTGCTCACCCCCCAGCACGAAATCCAACAGCTTCTGCTCAGCGGGCAGCAGCAGCAGGGGTCAAGGCAGCAGGGGCAGAAAGGGCAGCAGGGGCAGCAGGGGCAGCAGGGGTAGCAGGGGCAGCAGCAGCAGCAGCAGCAGGAGAGAGCCTGGGAGAAAGAAGCCTGCTACTGCTGCCCAACAACGCCACTGGGTGATCCGAGTTGCATGCCTCAGATCAGGGTCAATGAGTTTTTGCTGCTGCTGCTGGTGCTAAGCGTGTTAAGCCAAATCCCTGCATATCCTGATGTACCAGAACATAGCCTGGCAGCCATCATGCACGGTAGTATGCTCACAGATGACTTCCCGCAACCACTGCCACCAGCACCGCCGTCTCGAAACACACCGTCAGCCCCCTGGAGCCATGCCATATGCTGCTGCTGCTGCTGCTTTGCCATCACATGCCCTCCCTCTGCTCGAACGTCTGCCCTCATGCCGCCCACCCTGATGCCGCCCACGCACCGCTATGGGGAAGGACAGTGGGCTGGTGAGCAGCATGAGGATACGTACCGGCAGGGCCATCATGCTGCCGATCACCAGGCCATACCTGCGTCAGCCCCACACCCAGCAGCAGCAGTAGCCTGGCGCCAGCAGCAGCAGCAGCAGCAGCAGCAGCAGCAGCAGCCTGGCGCCAGCAGCAGTGGGAGTCAGGCACCTCAGGCTGGATCGGGCAGCAGCTTGGCGCCAACAGCAGTGAGTGGCAGAGTCAGGCAGCGGTCCAGGCTGTGACCAGAGGCAGGCAGTGGCTCTGACAGTGAGTTAGGCACAGCACTGAGGCTGAGCCAGCAGCTGAGCCAGCTGAGCCAGCTGAGCCGGCTGAGTCAGCCAGCACTGGGGCTGGATCAGGTGTTTGTGCATCAGCAGGTCAAGGCAGGTGGAGATCAGGCGCAGCCATGAGGTGCGGCATGCGACAGGCTACGCCGTGCGTGGCCATCATACCCAATGCAGGGCCGGACCCTAAGCAGGGCAAGGCAAGGCAGGAGGTGAGGTGGAGGCGGACGCTGGCAGCAGCCCTGGTGACCCTGGAGCTCCACGTTGACAAGCACTGCCTATACGCTACACAGGCTGGTGGGCAGCTAGATGCTGAGGTGGCTGGCAGTGGCAGCGGCACCACAGCACTGGCTGCCATCAGCCTGGCTTAGGGGCATCGGGGCCTAGGGGCAGTGGCAGCAGCACCACAGCACTGCCTGCCATCACAGCCCTACTCACCACCGTCCGACCTAGCCAATCACGTAAGCCTACCTCCATGCCCCCCATGCTTCTTCAGGCTGGGGCGCCACTCGGCTGGGCTGCACTCCTAAGTGTGAAAACACGGGTGCAATTGCTGCTCGTGTGCCACCAGATATGATGCTGCTTGTCATGACGATGACAGGAGCTGGCTACTGCCCCACTGCCCCCAGGCCCTGCTGCCCCTTAGCCAGGCTAGACTGCCACCCCTGACAGGCTCCACTAGGCTTGGACTCACTTGGAGCACACAGCCTGGGGTATGACCTCCCCCATGAGCAGCACCGCCGTCACGGAGATGATGATGGCCAGCACCTCATGCACCAGCTTGTTCTGCCATGCAAGCCATGCAGTCACACATGCATGATGAGTGGCCATGGCAAGCAAAGCAAGAAGGAAAGCACACAGCCGTCACCACGCCAGGAAAAGCCTAAACATTCCCAGGGTGCATTACTGCCCTTGCATTGCCACCCTGCCCCACTGCACATCTTGCTCAGCCAGGCACCCTCATGGCTGATGGCACGAGCCGTGTTAGCCATCGTCGTCAGACCTCTTGCTCAACGCTCTGCCTATTGTTTGAGCACATTAGGCAGTGTGCTTGCAAGGGGCCAGCGTGACGTGTGAGAAGGAGGTCTGACAATGTCATGACAATGCCATGACCCACCAAGGTGGATGTGAAGCGTGCTTGCATGCAGCTGGTGGGTGGTTGTGGTTCTGTAACAGACAGGGTGGTGTCAAGAGAGAGTGAGTGGTGTCTGTAGAAGGCAATGGCGAATGCTGTCTCATGGCTGCATGCAAAGATGTGCCATGGCAGGTAGCGGTCGGTGATCACTGTTCATGGACTGGTTGGTTTTGTCGGTTTCGCTGATGCAGCTGGGAAGTGTCTGTAAAGAAGGCCTCAGAGCACACTCATGACAAGGCCATGACCCACCAAGAAGATTGGCAGGGCCTCCATAGCCATGGCGTTGCACAGCAGAAGGGTGACCAGCAGGAAGTGCGCATCCTTGATGACGGGGATGATGCGGGCTGCCTGCCGGGCCTCTGTGTCTGAGCCGCTGCGCCGCAGTACCTCCAGCTCCACTATGTCCATGCTCATCAGGCCCAGTGTCAGCCCGCTCATCATGCCAGCAAACAGCACCTGAGGCCCGCACCACACAGGCCCACAAAGTTGAAAAGGGACTGGCAGTGAGATGGCAGAGGACAGGCGTTTCATGGCGGACACAATAAACAACTGGCTCGTGATGTGCTTGTGCTTGTGCCAGCACTACACCCAAACATCAACCAACATACCCACCAGCTCGCGGCCTCACATGCAAGCCCCATGCCAGTTGCAGCCTCAAACTGCTACCATGTGTAACTCTATGGGTAACAAAGAAGCTTGCTTGACTGCATTGACACATGCCAGCATGTGCCATGGTAGCAAGTGGTTGCGTTAGCAATTACCAATGCAATGCAGACCAGAAGGTAGATGATGTTGGTGGCAAGGGGGTTCTCCTCCCATGACAATAGATCTCGAGCCCGGACCGCTAGGACATCGCCTCCCAGCATCTTTCAAATTCGCTATGCCTGCACACGCGGCGCCTGCACCAGACATACATGGCATCGCTCGCGCAACTGCGCTGGTGGGCGAACAGCTAGTTACCGGCATCGTCAACATGACATTCGCCAATGGCCGCTCCGCCTGGGCGCCTGAGCTAGGCGGAACTTTGATGCAGTTGATGACAGCTGGTATCGGAACTTATAATTTGCGGTGCAACCAACCTTAATCACGTCAACTCCTGAACTCCACAGCCCTCATGCTACACCAAAATAAAGCAAGAGTTGGAATCGAACCTGGCTGCGAGCGCATCATTGTAAAGGCTACTGACAGTGTGCCTAATGCCCACATCAGCTCAGCCATTCTGGTGTGTGTGCCTGTGCCAGTGCCTGTGCCACACACATCCCCTTTGTAAGGGGTTAGTTTTTTTGTGCTTGGTATTGTCTTGAGCTGTAGCTGGCTATTGCTGCAACTGGCGCCGCCACTTGCGCAACAGGGGCTTGTCGGGTATGATCACCCAATCATGGCCTGGCTGGCCTGGCTTTGGCATGGCTGGGCGGTTAGTCCAGTAGCACAGCTCAGTGGGACGTGGCCCTGGGCCGACTGCACAGCGGCGAATGTTCAGCGCGGCTGACACGTCCCGGTCAGCTGTGACACGCCCTGGGGAAAATTCAAATTATGACGAACGGAGCCCATAGGCCACGGATATCAGTTGTGCCTGGTGCGCTGCAATCGTCCTTTTGCGCTGTATCCCGCTGATGGTTGTGCCTGACCTGAAGCCTGTTGCGCCCTCCACATTGAATGTGCTTGAGACTCAAGCTTGCTACTGGATGCTTGTAGTTGTAGGGTCGCACGGGTCAGAATGCCTATCGCAGCACCGTGCACTGTCACGTGATTGTCCAGTCGAGCGCGAAGGTGGCGGGAGGTTGAAAGAGAAAGAGGCCCTCGCTAAGAGGCAGCGCTTCACCGGACAAACACAGTTACACACTATAGCGAGTATAAAGCCCACCTGAAAGAGAAAGAGGCCCTCGCTAAGAGGCAGCGCTTCACCGGACAAACACAGTAAAGCACTACGTCACTGAGCGGAGCCTAAAACAGATGTCACACTTGAGATACAGTTAGCTCAACCCCTGATGGGCTGGCTGAACCTAGCATGCCTTGCTCCAACACACCCCCTCAGGCCAGGCCATCAGACCTCACAACTTAAACTGAACACCAAAGCCACTGGGTCTCAGCCCTACGTCATAGCTTCACCATCCCCATACCAGCCTTGCAAAACTCAACTTGACAGAAGGCAGAGCCTTGGTGAACACATCAGCCACATTGGCTGCAGAGCCACAGAACTTGAAGACCAGCTCACCACGCGCCACCCGCTCACGCACAAAATGATGCAGGACATCAATGTGCTTAGAACGAGCAGATGCAATGGGATGCTTGACCAGAGTGAGAGCAGCCTCATTGTCACACATGATGGTGACAGGCTGCACCACAGCAGAGCCCAAAGACAGATCAGCCAACACACCCCGCAGCCACAGACCCTCCTTCCCTGCTGCTGAGCATGCCATATACTCAGACTCGGTGGTGCTTGCTGCGACTGTGGGCTGCCGGCGGCTAGACCAGGACACTGCACCCCCATGCAGCATGAACACATGCCCCGTGGTGCTGCGGCGGGTATCTGTGTCACCGGCAAAGTCGGCGTCACAGAACCCCACCAGCCCGGCTGAGGCCCCATACATCAGCCCCATGGCTGCTGTGTCAGCCACATAGCGCAGCACCCCGCGCAGAACCCGCCAGTGCTCCTTGGTAGGAGCAGCCATGAACTTGGCGAGCACCCCCACAGCATGTGCGATGTCTGGCCGTGACACCACAGCCAGGTGCTGCAGACTGCCAATCACCTCTGCAAAGTTGTGACCACCCTCTGACTGCTGCTGCACCCCTTCCCGCTGCAGCTGCTCAGCCGTGCTCAATGGCACAGCCCGGGGTCTGCTGTCAGCCAGGCCATAGCGGTCTACCACGGACAGGGCGTACTGCTCCTGGCTCAACACCAGCTGACGGGCAGCACGGTCCCGGCTGATGCGCATGCCCAGAAACTGCTCCACAGGCCCCAACTGATGGATATCAAACACGGCTGCCAGTTGCTGCTTGACCCACTCGAGCGTCCCCATGTCACCCTTGCTGACTGCTAGCAGGCAGTCGTCGACATAGACTGCCAGCAGCACCTTGCTGCTGCCTCGCATCATAGTGAACAGGCAGCTGTCTGCAGCTGAGGCTGTGAAACCCAGCTGCTCCAGCTCCTCCTTGAGACGCGCATGCCAGGCACGCGGGGCCTGGCGCAGGCCGTAAAGAGCACGGTGGAGGCGGCAGACCCGCCCCGAGCCATCCTCATACCCGGCAGGCTGGTGCATGTAGATGACCTCTTCAAGCCTGCCATTGAGGAAAGCTGTCTTGACATCCAAATGCTCTAGCTCCATGTCCTCAGCTGCTGCTACAGCTAGCAGAGCCCGCACCGTGGCATGCTTGCTGACCGGGGCATGCAGCTCATGGAAGTCAATGCCCTCCCGCTGCAGAAACCCCTTGACCACCAGCCTTGCCTTGAACCGCACTATGCTGCCCCGCCCATCCCGCTTGACTGACCACACCCAGCGGTTATCCAGGGGACGGCACCCCTCGGGCAGCTCAACCAGCTCCCAAGTGCCATAGCTCAGCAACGACTGCATCTCCTCATCAGCAGCCAATGACCACTGCTCTGACTGCGGCCCAGCCAAAGCCTCCTCAATGGTAGCTGGAATTGCTGGCCCCTCCGCAGGAAGCTCTGCCACAGCCACAGATCTGACACCAGCGAACTCAGGCTGAATACCCCGCAGCCGGCTGGATTGGCGCAGGAGGTTTGCAGCACCACTACCTTCCCCACCTGCTGCACCCGCTGCGCTACTGCCGCTGCCACCAGCCCTTGTGCCCCCACCGCTGCCAGCTGCACCGCTGCCATCAGCCTCTGTGCCCCCACCGCTGCCAGCTGCACCGCTGCCAGCTGCACCGCTGCCATCAGCCTCTGTGCCCCCACCGCTGCCAGCTGCACCGCTGCCAGCTGCACCGCTGCCATCCCCTGTGCTGCTGCCGCTGCCAGCCCCAGTGCTGCTGGTTGCACCACCCGGTGGTGCTGGCGCGAGCTCTAGAGGGGCTGGCGGTGCTGGCGCATGCACCTGAACCGGCACATGCATAGCGTGCGGCACCAGCACCCCCGGCTCTGGCTCAGGCTGTGGCAAGAGCATGGCCAGATCCGCCTCCCGTGTGGGCGGCCCCCGGTCTAGCTCATCGAACACCACGTCCTTGGTGATCAAGAGCTTGCCACCAGGTAGCAGCACCTGGTAAGCCTTGCTGCTCAGCTCATATCCCACAAACACCCCCTGCACCGCTTTGCTGCCCAGCTTGCTGCGCATGTGCTCGGGCACGTGGGCATACGCCCGTGCCCCGAACACCCGCAACGCTGACAGATCGGGCCGCACCCCCCAGAACAGCTCCCAGGGAGTGCCTGCCTTGCCTCTCACCAGGGATAGGTTGCGCACATAATTGGCAAAGCGCAAGGCATAGGGCCAGAAGTTGACTGAGAGCCCACTGCTGTACAGCAGGCACCGACCCTTCTCACAGCGCTTGCGCTGAGGCAGGTGGCTCACATGCCACAACAGCAGGTTGCGCGCTACCGCAGAGCTGATACTGCCTCCCAACCACCTTGCCCTTCACCATCTCCCCCTTGCTGGGCTGCATGGTGATGCTGTCAGCTGACTGCCTGATCTCCCAGCCCTTCTGAGCTGCTGCGAGGGTGGAGAAATAATTGGTGCTGGCCTCAGGAGCCCACAACACATCCTGTAGCTCCATCTGCACCCCATCCACAGCCAGCCGCACCCTGCCCTTTCCATAGGCATAGAGCTGTACTGTGCTCTTTCCTAGCCCCATAGGGACGGGCTGCGCAAACGCCTGATACCCATGCAAAAGGGAGCGCTCAGGAGTAATGTGGTGACTAGCCCCAGAATCTGCCACCCACACCCTCATGCTGCTGTCCAGCTGCGGGGTAGAGGCAACAGCTAGCAAGGCTGGCTCTGCAGCTGGCTCAGGGGCAACAGAGGCATGCTTGTCGATCACACAGGGCAGCATGGGGGAGAGCCCTACTGCATGGCTCCAACAGCATGTCATGTCCCCACAGCTGACCACACTGCCCCCTTCTGCGCTGCTGCTGTGCACATCAGCCCCACCCACTTCCACACCTGCCTCAGCAGGCATGCAGGCAGGCAAGGGGGGGGCTGCGCCAGCCACATGGCTGAGTGTGCCCGCATGCACAGCAGCAAGGGTGACGCTGGATAGCCCTGCTGACCCACTGCTGCTCTTGCCCGCACCAGCCCAACCACCCCCACCACCCCCGCTTGCACCACCACCCTCACCACCAGCCCCACGCCCCGCCATACCACCATCTCGTGCGGGGTCTGGGCAGTCTCGTGCGTAGTGGCCACGCTTGCCACATTTGAAGCACTTGACGTTGGCGGCTGCCCGTGGGCGTGGCGGTGCGGTTGAGGATGAGGAGGAGGCTGCCGGCACGGCAGCCGGCTGCGTGCGGCTGCTGCTGCTGCCGCTGCTGCTGCTGCCACCCCCACCACCCCCACCACCCCCACCCTTGCCCCGGAGACGCACAGCAGCCAGCTGGGCTGACACTCCAGCCTGCTGCGCACGGGATTCTGCAATCTGCAGCGTGCGCTTGACATCGGTGAGGGAAGGTGGGGAGCGCAGAGACCCGAAGGTGATGAAGTCCCTTGCATTCTCATACTGCGGCAGGGGAGGCATGGCCTTCAACAAGGCCATGACCTGCTGGGGCTCGCTGACTTGCTCCTTGACCGCTGCCAGCTGCCACACAATCTCCAGCAACCTGCTGTGCACCTGTCCCACAGTCTCACCGGGCTGCATCTGCAAGCTGTTGAGCTGCTCCCACAGCTGATAGCTGTCCGGCTGCTGGTCCGCCAGCAGGGCTTTCCAGGCTGCAGGTGCTGTCTCGGCTGCCACTACAAGTCGCAAGTAATGCGACTTGCAGTTGCACAGCAGCCATGCATACGCTCGTTCACAACGAACTGGGTCGGTGTCCTCGCCAACCATTGCCTTCCACAGCCCGGCCAGCCTCAACTGGCCCATTGCCCCATGACGCCACTCGACAAACGAAGTGGCTTCATTCAAGAGCAGCGGCTGTGGCATAACGAGCGACATCTGTGGCTGCTCGGCTGGAGCGCTGACGTCTGCCTCCGATTTTACCATCGGCACCCGTGCCGTGGGCCCATAACCTGAAAGAGAAAGAGGCCCTCGCTAAGAGGCAGCGCTTCACCGGACAAACACAGTTACACACTATAGCGAGTATAAAGCCCACCTGAAAGAGAAAGAGGCCCTCGCTAAGAGGCAGCGCTTCACCGGACAAACACAGTAAAGCACTACGTCACTGAGCGGAGCCTAAAACAGATGTCACACTTGAGATACAGTTAGCTCAACCCCTGATGGGCTGGCTGAACCTAGCATGCCTTGCTCCAACAGAGGTCCATCTATAGTCCTAGTTATGTCTAGTAAGTAGCGCAGCATCATTAAAAGCGACATGCCCCATGCCTCGACTGGCCAAAATTCGGTGTTCCTCTGACTAGGGCCAGGCACTAGCCAGGGCTCCATCCGCGACCATTGTCACACACATGTGTCCGTTGCAAGCACATCTACACAACAGGTAAGGTAGCTGCAACATGCAAGTGAGGTGTGAGTGACAGCTTCACAACGAGCCCATGGCACGCCCAGCCATGCCACAGCCATGGCAACTAATAAAATGGCATGCCTCTTAGCTTGTGGCCTGTTTGCACCCAAACGAAACTACAGCCCAAGTTTCATGTGGCACTGACGATGCGTTCAGCACTAACATGGGTATGCAACCCCACAACCTCATGTGCCATCCTATTCGGCTGCAGGAAGGCATGCCAAGGTTACAGCACCCCAACCAGGGCAAATGGTGTGTGATGGCAAGCATGGGTCTAGTTGGTGACAGCTGACATGTGCACCGCCAGAGCATCCAACAAACCAGCTATGTGCATGTTCCGCACTGGCTTCACGGTGGGCTGCCCATTGCCCACCACAGCCCACAACTCTTGCAGCTGGTTTTTAAGCAACTTTAAGATGGATGATGGCAGCTTGTTGCCAGCTAGCTTGTAGCGGTACAAAGCTATTACCTGCAGGTGCCTGCCCTTATCTGTAGCCTTGTCCGTTGCATACTGCTTTGCCTCCTCTGGCTGCATGGTGGCTGTTTGCCCACAAGTTGACCGTTTCTGCCAACGTTTCTGACAAAGCTGTACACAACCATAGTGAGCAATGAGGGCGAGTTAGTCTAGGATGGCACATGAGGTTGTGGGGTTGCATACCCATGTTAGTGCTGAACGCATCGTCAGTGCCACATGAAACTTGGGCTGTAGTTTCGTTTGGGTGCAAACAGGCCACAAGCTAAGAGGCATGCCATTTTATTAGTTGCCATGGCTGTGGCATGGCTGGGCGTGCCATGGGCTCGTTGTGAAGCTGTCACTCACACCTCACTTGCATGTTGCAGCTACCTTACCTGTTGTGTAGATGTGCTTGCTACGGACACATGTGTGTGCCAACGGTCGCGGATGGAGCCCTGGTTAGTGCCTGGCGCCAGTCAGAGAAACACCGAAATCTGGTCAGTCAAGTCATGGGGCATGTCGCGTTTATTAGTATTACGCCACGTACCTGGGCCAACGAGGACTAGAGATGCACCTTCGGCTCCTGTTGCGCTCGACTGGACAGTCACGTGATTTTGCAACGCGTCGCTGGAACAATTTGTGCGATGCCCAGTGATAGAGACCACTACTATAGGCTCATCCGCGGGGAAACATCTTCGCCCACCACCATCGCGGCCGTAATAGAGGCCAACGACACAGACACGGCTTGAGCTATAGAGCGGGCTGGTGCAAACGCGATGTCCTGAGGTGGCCTGTGCGACCCAAACTGACCCATGCGGACATTTTATCAGGCGTGTCACAGCTGAGTCCCGGTCATAGAACCTGCACATGGGTGTAAAAGATGCATGCAGTCAATTCATGCTCTCTAGATTTTCCGCCCAAAGCCGTGTCCTGAAACATATCATTTCTCTAACAACCAACAATTTACGGCAAGGTATGGTCAGCGTTGTACATTGTTGCCCCAACTTGTTGAACCCATGTGTCGCATGATGTGTGACAGGCAGAAAGTTGGGGTCGCGACACCTGCGAGGTATAATTGAGGAAGGGCAGACACTAACGGCTATCAAGGCATCCCAGCTCAAAGCGCCGACGCTCAGGCTGCTCCGGCCGCATAATACTCAAGAGTGCGCACTGTGTTTCTGATTGCTATTGAGTTAGCAATTGTCATAGAGACCTTGAGCTCCATCAGACCGAGTAGCTGTCCTTCGGAATTGTGAGGTGAGCTCTGGTGGCTGCCCTGTGTCATCTAGCCCTGCCGGATTCCTTTTAAGGATCTAAACTGTACTTAGTGGTGTAAAGGTCCGCAGGCATCTTTTAGCTCAAACTTACGGCGACCGCACACAGCTGCTTTTGCGTGTCCAGAGTGGCAAAGTGCAAGGTGCGCTGTCAGGGCAGGCAGACTCATCCGTGCTGCTGTTTTCGGTGCTACGTTATCAGTAATGAAAACGTGTTGTGCCGCAGTTTAACCAAAACCTCTGCTGTTGACAAAGCTATGGGAGAAGAGCCCAGTGTCGTTGCTTTGCAAGCAAACCTTGCAAACGACTTACTGGCAGTCAACTTAAATGGCAATGGGCACCCCACTCATGCTGACAGTGCCTATGGTGACTACCGAAAGATGGTATTCAATGTGATGCAACGACTCTGTGTTGGGGGGAAGGAGGCAGTGGCTGCTGCTGATGAGGTTGCCACGACAGTCCTTGGTTCGGGTATAAGCAGCTTGGATGGCTTTGGCTTTGCCTCGGAGCTGCGTTCCGCTGCAGAGGACAGTGGAAATGCAGGCGCACGCGAAGGTGCATTGCTTGCCTACAAGTGAGTCACGCTGTCACTGCTTAAGCTCTTGATGGACGAGCCTGACTAAGGCATGTCGCCCGTTGTTTCTGTATAGGGCAATCTCAGCCCATGTAGGGCGGCCAGCTGAGCCATGGCTGGTCCCATTAATACCTCTCATGCTGGAGCGGCATGCAGACAAGGCTCCACCTGTGCGAGCTGCTGCAGAGGCTGCAGCTGATGCGGTGGTGGCTTCGTTGAACCCAGCCTCTGCCACCGTGGTCATCCAGGTGCTTCTTCTCTGACTGCATCGAGTGCAGGTATCCTGGAGTGTTGAAGTGTCTTGGCACATGCTCGTGTTGGATGGGCTCGGACACACTGCAATACTCGATGGGGCAAGGAATGCTCCCTAGGACACTTGCTGTGCACAAGCCGTGTGTGGTTTCTGCACCAGCAGTTTGCCTGCGCTGCTACTTGGCCTACACAACCCGATGTCCTGTGCACTCTGTTCATACGCCTGACTGAAACTCCCTTGCTCGCTTGGCTGAAGTACACACCCAGCATGCGTGCACCAGTGTGTGATGCTTAGTCTTGGCCGTGTGGCGCCATGTGCTCTGTGCAGCACCTGTTAGATAGCATGTCAAAAGACCGGGCTTGGCAGACAAAGGAGGGAGCGCTGAAGCTGTTGAAGAAGCTGGCGGTGAAGTGCAAGGCAGCCGTCCAGAGGGCGTTGCCAGACATTGTGCCCTTGGGCTCAGAATGCCTCGTGGACGCCCGCGAGCAGGTGTGGCATGCAGGTTGGCCACGTAGCAGCCTCCCAGTGGGCAGTTTGGTGGGCTGGCTGTGGCACATGACATGACAGACTTGGCTGTGGGTGCTGCTGGCTACACTCTGTTCCCAGGTCAAGAAAGCTGCATGGACGACATTGTCAGCGTGCTTCAAGCTGCAAGGCAACCGGGACATTGAACCTTGCGTCCCTGCCCTGCTGTCATGCATCGCCCGCCCAGCTGAGGTGGCAGACGCAATTACCAAGCTGTCAGCCACCACCTTTGTCCAGGTGAGCTGCTTAGACGGAGCTGCTGCAGCTTCAATTGAGCGTATCTTCTGCTAGGTTGTAAACCTGAGAAACCTGGATAAGCTGGGCAGGGCTAGCTCTTGATCTGGCACTGGCCTGGTCTCCTGCTGTGCTCTTGATCTGGCTTTAGCCACATCATGACACAGGTATGCCCTGTGTTTGCCAGTAGAGGGAAAACTACCAGGTGTATCAGCTTGGTTTTCTATGAGTGCTGGCTTCCTGAGAGGTGTATACAGGCAGCAGCTTGAGGGCAAGTTTAACCCGGCCTAGTGGCTGTAACAGCAGTGGCTGAGCCAGGTCTGGCTGCAGCGCCATGCTATAAGTCTGGCTGATGGCACCGTCTTGATGGTGAAGCCAAGTGTGGCCACAACGCCTGACAGCTGGCTGGCACCTCGTTGGGGGGCAGCAGCTCATTGCGCTGCGCTGAGGCTGTGATTTGTGCTACGGCCACGACTCAGCCTCAGGGACAGGCTCCTCAGTAGCGTTCCCTGGTGTTGCGTCAACCATGTTCTGGCATTTGCAGGCAGTGGAGGCTCCTGCCCTGGCCATCATGGTCCCCCTCCTCATTCGTGGCTTGCGTCACGGTGAGACGCCCATCAAACGCAAGACTGCCATCATCATGGCTAATATGGCCAAGCTGGTCAACAACCCAGCCGACGCCACCGTGTTCCTTCCTCGCCTGCTGCCCGGGGTGAAGGTCGTCAGCGAGGAGGTGGCCGACCCTGAGCTGCGGTGCGCCACAGCTGCCTACAGTCCTTGCTGGTGGCCCTTCACTGTTCTACCTGTGTTGATTCAGTCGCGTGCATGTGTTGGAGTAATCTAGTGTCTGTTATGCACACATGCCTTGTCCCTGTCATTGTGCGCTGTATGTGGTGAGACCTCTTCGCAAAAAAGTAGCCTGATCCAGCCAGCTCTGAGTGTGTCAGGGTAACACACAACCGAGGCTGCACTGAGCACCTTACTTGGTTGATGCAGCCATGCATAGAGTCAGTGACAACAAAATCAACAACAACTGGCCACCTGCATCGTGTATGGTGATGAACACTCGGCATGATGTGCACTGCACTGCAGGCAGGTGGCAACCATGGCACACTCCACACTACTGCGTATTGAGCAGGAGGCTGAGGAGGTGCAGCTGCACGCAAGCCGCATCAAGCTGGATGAGACAAGAGCGACCAAGCTGGTTAGTAGGCCGGAGCTTGCCCACACCAGCATGCATACACGCTGAGAACAGGAGTAGTCTCATGCTTCATAATGTCAGCATGTCACACCACGTTTTGTGGTGTTCTGTCCAGCAGCAAAAGGGTCTAGCAGTGTTGCCTTAGCACGGCGCTATGTGGAGGCATGCTTTGCCTGTGTCTGCAGGTCCATCAGACGCTAGCGGGCATGCAGCAGTTGAGCAACCCGGCTGGCCAGGGTGTGAACGACCCCGGTGGCACCGTGGTGGCCTTCGTCGCCCAGCTCATGGTGCTGCTGGCCTGCAGCAGGGACTTCAACCTGCCACACTGGCAGGAGGCCCTGGTCCCCTACCTGGAGCTGGTGGTGGCCAGCTATGACGAGGCGGAGGCCCTGGTGCAGAAGCTGTGTTACGCCTGCAAGGGCCTGGGAGTGAGGTGCGGCAGGAGGAGTGGGACAGGCACTGGTGCAGCGGGGCTGTTGCATGGCTCTGTTGGAAACAAACAAGGCTGAAGGCCTAGGTCTGCTGCAGCCACTGGGCCTGACAAGCAGATACTAATGACTTGTGCAGTGCTGGTACAGCAGTAGTATGTGAGATAAGCATGTGAAGTAGTTGTGCAGTATTTCTGAAATCGAACTCCTGAAACGCTGACACGCTGGAGAGTGCTCTACCACTTGACCTAGCTGTGTCCTGCATGCCTGGCTGTAGCGGGCCCAGCACTGACGACCTCCAGGATGATGTGCAAGGCGCCACCCTGGCCAACTGCGAGTTCAGTCTGGCGTATGGCGGCAAGATCCTGCTGAACAATGCCCGGCTCATCCTGAAGAGGGGCCGCCGCTACGGCCTATGTGGAGCAAACGGTGTGTGTGTGGGGTTGGAGACGGAGGATGCGCAGCTGCTTCACAGCGCAAGCAAAAGCCCATGCGCTGTTTGTACATGCTTATCAGGGCGACCCAAACCAGAATTCGTACCACTGGAAAGGGGTATATGTAGTTATATGCGCACATTATGCGCGTTATATGTAGTTCTATGCGTATGATCCGGCTGGTATGGCAATGCAGGTGTAGCGAGGTGTTCCAGTGGCTGGCTGGGATTTGCCCTGCTGCTTGGAGTGCAGGTGCTGGCAAGAGCACACTGATGAAGGCCATTGCTGCCAACAAAGTGGAGGGTTTCCCACCCCCAGACAAGCTGCGCACGGTGTATGTCGAGCACGACATTCAGGCACGTAATGATGGAACGATTGAGGCCAGTCCTAGTGCTGTGTGCAACGTGGTGTTGTGCTCAACACAGTGCCTCCATCTACACAGTGCTGTGTGTAACACTGCTTCACCAGTGACACTGCTGCAACAGCGTCCCTACTTCAGCAGCAACACTATTACAGCACAGTGTTGTGCACAACCCAGCTGGGGCTTATGGCTGGTGACAAAATGGGCACAGCCCGTAGTGAAGTAATGAATGAATGAATGGGTCAAGCCAGTCCTAGCGCTGTGTGTGACTTGACGTGCAATCCCAACCCAATCAGACTGGCGACAAGACTGGCGCGGTGACGAGGCTGGCAGGCTGATGGCGAGATGGGCATAGCTCCTTTTGCCTGCGTACCTGTAGGCGACCCTGGAGGAGCTGGATGTGGTGGCCTACATCCTCAGTGACCCTCTGCTGGCTCACCTGCCGCGTGAGGAGGTGCACAAGGCGCTGTCAGCTGTGGGCTTTGATGATGACATGAAAACTCGGCTGATCACCAACCTTTCGGGAGGTAGGCCATTGCAAGTGCCAGTGGTCGACCAGCAGGCTTGAGTGGACGACCAGCAGGTGCAATGCTCGACCAGCAAGTGCCCGGGTTGACCAGCAGATCAAAGTGGTCTAGCAGCAGGTGCCAGTTGTTGACCAGCAAGCACCATACTGTGCCTTTAATGGCAGGCTGGAAGATGAAGCTCGCGTTGGCCCGGGCTATGCTGCTGCAAGCTGACGTCCTGCTGCTGGATGAGCCCACCAACCACATGGACACCA
Organism: Haematococcus lacustris; assembly: GCA_030144725.1. Lineage (NCBI taxonomy): Eukaryota > Viridiplantae > Chlorophyta > Chlorophyceae > Chlamydomonadales > Haematococcaceae > Haematococcus > Haematococcus lacustris. The sequence goes on along the minus strand of JASKMD010000014.1, from coordinate 2,625,590 downwards.
CCAACGTGGCCTGGCTGGTCAACTACCTCAACACACAGGTGAGGCGCGCCAGCTGAGGGCAGCGCAGGTCAGTGCAAGGTCAGTGCAGCGGCACCCAGTCAGTGCAGTGAGGTACTGTTCAGTGGATCAGTGAAGTCAGGCAGTGCAGCGTCAGTCAGTGCGAGCTCAGCGCAGGTCAGAGCGAGCCACTGCTGCGTGTCATGCAGTCTGCTCAGGCTCCTCAGGCTGCAGGGCTGCAGCTCACTCTGGCTGTGCTGCCACTGAGCTGCAGCCCAACATGACCGCCATGGTGGTCAGCCATGACAGCACCTTCCTGGATGCTGTGACGACGGACATCTACCATTATGAGAACAGGCGGCTGAGGCGCTACAAGGGCAACCTCTCTGAGTTTGTCAAGGTGTGAGAAAGCTCGTAGTGGTGCTTACACAGTTTGGTGAGCTAGTTTTAGGTCTTAATTTGTGACTGCTCCCGGTGAGGTGCTGATGCCACTGGCTTCATCGACACATAGTGCAAAGCAGAAGTATGCAAGACAAGAATGTGAGGGCGGCTGAGTAGAATTGAGGGTGTCTTAGGAAGCTGCGTCCCGGCTACTGTAATCCTTTTATTCAGTTGAGAGTCTACAGTAGCGAGGTGTTGATGTTGATGTTGATGTTGATGTTGATGTTGATGTTGATGTTGATGTTGATGTTGATGTTGATGTTGATGTTGATGTTGATGTTGATGTTGATGTTGATATTGCAACTGCACCCTCAGACCTGTACCCCCTTCTTCCATCTGATGGTCAGCTGGTGTGAATTGGTGGGGGGGCTGCTCCTGCAGGTCAAGCCTGAGGCTAAAAGCTACTACCAGCTGGGTGCGGCCACTCTGAAGTTCACCTTCCCTGAGCCCGCCCCCTTGGACGGGGTCACCAGCCGGCAGAAGAGCATCCTCAGCATGAAGAAGGTGTGCATGCTTGGGCCGACATGGAGTGTGTGCACTGGGCTTGTCCACTGTGGGACCTTGCACTGCACAGCTTGTTGCTCTGCAGCCCTCAGCCGCTTCTGGCACCACCCTTGGCCTTGCAGCATGCCCCACCTGGCAAGGCGTGAGCTTGCATGCCCTTGCATGCTTTCACGCCCTAATACTGAACCCTGACCTCAACTCTCACCTTAACCCTAACGCTAATTGTAGCCCTTGACTTTACCCCCTATCCCTACCCCTGCAGGTGGCCTTCACTTACCCAGGGGCTCAGCGCCAGGCACTGTCAGACATCACCTGCCACGTCAGGCTGGACAGCCGAGTCGCAGTGCTTGGCCGCAATGGTGCCGGCAAGTCCACCTTGATCAAGATCCTGACAGCAGAGCTGAAGCCCCAGGTGGGTGAACCAGAGGGACAAGCAGGGTGCGGCCTAAGGGCTGTATAAGGAGCTTGCTTAGGCAACACCCAGCTCTGCTAGCTGTATGACCCAGCTGTCTGACCCAGCTCTGTGCCCCTAATGTGTCAGCTGCCTGACTTCCCTGAGCATGCTGTTAGTGACAGCCGTCCAAACTTGTTAGTGGCAACTGTCCGAACCTATTAGTGACAGCTGTCCAAACCTGTTAGTGACAGCTATCAACCTGTTAGTGACAGCTGCCAACCTGTTAGTGACAGCTGTCCAAGCCGCTTGCCCCTTGTATATGCCGTCACACCACCCTTTGCATGCTGCACCTGGAGTCGCTGCCCTTCACGTTGCACAAGCTGCTGCCTGGCTCCCGGTTGGCACGCCTGTACAGGATGGGGTGGTGACCCGGCACCCCAACATGCGCCTGGCGTATGTGGCCCAGCACGCCTTCCACCACCTGGAGGAGCATCTGGACATCAGCCCCAGCCGCTACATCCTGCGCCGCTACAGTGGCGGGGAAGACAAGGAGGAGTCGCAGAAGGTGCACAGGTTTGTGAGAGACACAGCCGGCAGGCCAAGCCGCCTCACAGGGCACAGCCTAACCCAGCCTTGTCCCACCCACCTTACCCAGCTGAGGTCGGCAGTAGAAAGCACGGTGAATGCAAGGCGTGCGGTTGTTGAACGGATACCAAGTGTTTGTGGTGTGTAGCGTAGTTTGGACCCCTCCCTCACACATGTCCCACACACACCTACTTCCCCCCCACACACATGTCACTCTCATACACATTAATTGCTCATCAAAGCGAGGTGAAGTTTGGCCGCACAACCCAGCAGCGGAGACATTCCAGCTAGACAGTGCAACAATCCATGGCACACTAGGTGGACTGAGCAGCAGCGGAGGCGTGTTGGGTGGGCAGTGTGCCACCAGTCAGGCATCCAGTCAGGCAGCTAGGCAGTTGGGCAATGAGCCATTGCACACAGTGTGTCTTGTCGACATGTCAGCCGCCAGGACCGCTAGCACCAGCTGTTGGCTGCTGTAAGGTGTGGAGGCGTTGACCCTGCAGGCGCATGGAGGGTGACGAGTGGGCAAAGATCAAGAGCCAGATCTGGACTATTGATGGACAGCCACGCCAGTTGGACAAGCTGCTGGGCCGGCGCAAGAAGAAGCGCAGCTATGAGTATGAGGTTGCCTGGGTGGGGCTCAGTTCCATCTGCTTCAACAGGTGGGCTGTTGGGGTATGGCAGTAAAGGTGCTGGCGTCCAGCACACACAGCTATCTATGCAGCTGTCTAGAGACCACAACCATCAAGATGCTGTCTGGGCGATGGCACCAATTCTAATCGTCAGGGTGGTAGTAGAAGTTGGGGCCATCAACCATCACTCCTCCCATTACTATAGCATAGCATCTGCAGACACCCAAGGAAACCAGCTGTGTTGCGAAGACCTGGGTTCAGGCGTTGCTGCAGGTGTTGCCCTTTGTGCACAGCATGGGTGGTCCTATCTCCTGTGCCCTGCTTGGCCCCCACAGGTGGATCAGCCGTGAGGAGCTGGTTGAGAAAGGCTTTGAAAAGCTGGTCAACGAGCTGGATGGCAAGCAGGCAGCCCAGCAAAAGGTGTGGCAGCACTGCTAATTATCAGCACTGCTAATGATGTTCAGCCAGCCTCTTTCATCACTACTGGCCGGCATGGTCTTGGACACACAGGTGGGGGAGCAGACTCGGCCGCTGACCATGGCGTCCATTGAGGAGTTTTGCCGTGACTTTGGGTTGGAGCCGGAGTTCTCCATGCACTCCAACATCAAGGGCCTCAGCGGTGGTCAAAAGGTAGGTCGTTCACAGCAGCTGCCCTGCCTGCCTTTCTCTGCCTGGGTGGTCAAAACCATGCAATCTTTCTAATGCACTAAAAAACCTGAGTCCTGTTTGATGGTGACTGCTGCTTGTGCCCAGTGCGCTCGGTGCATGCTGGCTGCATGTCTGCTGTCTCCCAGGTGAAGCTGGTGCTGGCGGCTGCCATGTGGCAGAACCCTCACATGCTGATCATGGACGAGCCCACCAACTACCTGGACAGGGAGGCCCTGGGCGCGCTGGCAGAGGCCATCAACAAGTGGACTGGGGGCGTGGTCATCATCAGCCACCACCAGGAGTTCATCGGTGCTGTGTGCCATGAGGTGGGATGCTAGCAGTCAGCTATACAGACCAAATGATGGCCAAGCACTAAACATACACACAGAAACACACAACATCACATGTAGTCTAACACAATGTAAACCTGTGTGTTGGTGATCTTACACCATTGTCGCTGTCAGCCTGGTATGGCTGCTTGGTGTGACCCAGGCACGCATAGTGTGACGGGCAATGGGCGTGGGCTGGGTGGGTAGCTGAGGCCTGGCTCGAGCCTTCTTAGGAGGCATGTTTGCTCCTATTGGGTGTACGGTTCAAGTTGGTTGTTCTTAGTGCTTATGCTTTTGTGCTGCTGATGCAGGTATGGCATGTGGCTGATGGCAAGCTAGCCATCAGCACAATGGCAGACTTCACAAGCAAACACTCAGCTGAGATGGCGCAGGAGGCGCGCGCAGAAGAGGCACGCGCAGCAGCGGCACGCAAGTAGACCCCGGCTTTGATGACATGCGCCGAGGTTGCATTAGTGGGGTGGGCTAGCGGGGGAAGGTGCCTGGCATGCAACATGGGACTATTGTGAGCCAGGGCGGTGTCGGTTTGTGGCGGAGGGGATTAAGCAGCCTGTGTTTTGCTTCCTAGGTATTCTACTGACTGAGCGAGTGGTTTTGATTGCAAGCTTCTTCCTTGTTGAGTTATAATAGACCCCTTAGTGCATTGCCCTCCTCCACTGGTGCTGCTTAACTAAGCCACTATAGACGAGCTGCAAGTTGTGCAACTTATGTAAACGAGATAACAGAAACAGCATGAAGGCAATAGCTGTGTGGCTGGTTCAGTATTTGGTGTTCATCAGTACGGCGGGGAGATGGACGAAGAGGTCTGCGGATGTGCTGGTGGTGAAAGTATCTGGAGCCTACAGGCCCCTTGTCCCACACTAGGGCCTCCGTTTGAGCCGGACGAGTAGTGGCCACTAGCGGGAAAACTGGCCAAAAACATGTTAAATGTCAACAAAGGATTCCAAGCCAACTATAATTAGAAGGGCGTACCCTACTCAAGACCCACATTGGCGACTTTGCTTGTCGGTGCTCTTCCGCTTCTTTCTACCCATCACCTCGAAGCAATGAGCTTGCTAATCGGCCCAGGCGGTCAGTCAGCACTGACTGGCAGGGGAAGCCATGAGAACCCTTCACACCTGCTTTCCCCCTGTGGTCATAAGCATTGCAACAGCAAATGACGACTATGGCTGCGCCACATTCATGCCTGGCGACACCCACGACCTGGTTGCTGGGGTCCTCAAAGACTGCAGTGTGCCATGCAGCATCAAGCACATGTATCAGGCCAGCCTGCTTTGGCAGCCTTGCCCTTGCTCAGCTGCCTGCTCAGCCTCGATGGTCATGTTTGTAATGTCATTTCTGGCTGCATCTGAGGCATTTACTAGCCAGTAGTATACATCCAATGGCCCTCACATACCTTGCAGCGGGCTACCATGCACATGTACACAGCATGATTACAACGGGCGAGCCACTTGAATAAATCATGAAACGTAATCTAACCATGATAACTTCTGCCGCTACAGGCCAACACAACTTATTCAACAAGGAACAACATGTTGGGCTGTGGGTAATCTCACTCAGCTACTACAAGCATGTTGTAGCATCCTCGATCGCACCCTTGATGACCACAAACCCCAAATTGATGGCACGTTCCTGGGGGCAAAACCCCTGACCACTGGGCAGCTCATCAAAACTAACAGCTTGAATGCTTGTGAGGCTAACAGCCTGTGCAAACTACTAGGGCCTACGCATTGTTGCGGGCCCGACCATCAATGCCCCGCCGGTACTCTGCAGCCCGGTGCAGCCTGTGCTTGACCTTGGGCAGCCGGTCATTGACCAGCTTGTAGCGCTGCTGGTACTCCTTGCCAACGGGGGGCAGGGCCCTCAGGTCAGTCCAGCTGCACAGCTCCAAGGGGCGCTGCTTGCTCTCCCCAATGCGCTGGAAGTTCAGGCAGGGGTTGGTGTCCCGGTCCAGCCACCTGCCCCATGGGGCGGCCTGGGGTGGTGGCACTGGGCCAGGTGGGGGCTGGGCAGGGGGCTGGTCCTGGGCAGGGGGAGGGGGAGGTGGTGGCTCCTGGGCTGGGGCAGGGGGGTCCTGAGCAAGGGGGGCTGGGGGAGGGGGAGGGGGAGGGGGGTTGGGCGGCACCTTATGGCACCACTTCAAGCCACGCACACACTTAGCGTGACGCACGCTCCAGGCTGGGCGCAATAGCCGGTGGTTGACCTGGCCTGCTGGGGGTACCCAGTCTGCGGGCCTAGGGCGGTCATCTGGCAGGTGCAGCTCACAAGGCTGGCGGGCGTGGACAGACGAGCTTACACGGCTGGTGCGGAACTCATCCACGATCACCAGCCTGTCAAGCCTGGGATCCGTGCTGGGCCTGCTGGGCTGCTCCACCACCTTGCGAAACCCCGCCCGCACCGCCCCTGCCTTCCACCCACCCTGGCTGAAGTTGCCCGCTCCCAGGAACACCGCGACCCCCCTCTCTTGGTGGTAGTGCTGGCGTGACACCCACTTCATCCCATTCACCACCTGCAGGTCAGGGTCAGGGTCAGGGTCAGGGTCAGGGTCAGGGTCAGGGTCAGGGTCAGGGTCAGGGTCAGGGTCAGGGTCAGGGTCAGGGTCAGGGTCAGGGTCAGGGTCAGGGTCAGGGTCAGGGTCAGGGTCAGGTCAGGTCAGGTCAGGTCAGGTCAGGTCAGGTCAGGTCAGGTCAGGTCAGGTCAGGTCAGGTCAGGTCAGGTCAGGTCAGGTCAGGTCAGGTCAGGTCAGGTCAGGTCAGGTCAGGTCAGGTCAGGTCAGGTCAGGTCAGGTCAGGTCAGGTCAGGTCAGGTCAGGTCAGGTCAGGTCAGGTCAGGTCAGGTCAGGTCAGGTCAGGTCAGGTCAGGTCAGGTCAGGTCAGGTCAGGTCAGGTCAGGTCAGGTCAGGTCAGGTCAGGTCAGGTCAGGTCAGGTCAGGTCAGGTCAGGTCAGGTCAGGTCAGGTCAGGTCAGGTCAGGTCAGGTCAGGTCAGGTCAGGTCAGGTCAGGTCAGGTCAGGTCAGGTCAGGTCAGGTCAGGTCAGGTCAGGTCAGGTCAGGTCAGGTCAGGTCAGGTCAGGTCAGGTCAGGTCAGGTCAGGTCAGGTCAGGTCAGGTCAGGTCAGGTCAGGTCAGGTCAGGTCAGGTCAGGTCAGGTCAGGTCAGGTCAGGTCAGGTCAGGTCAGGTCAGGTCAGGTCAGGTCAGGTCAGGTCAGGTCAGGTCAGGTCAGGTCAGGTCAGGTCAGGTCAGGTCAGGTCAGGTCAGGTCAGGTCAGGTCAGGTCAGGTCAGGTCAGGTCAGGTCAGGTCAGGTCAGGTCAGGTCAGGTCAGGTCAGGTCAGGTCAGGTCAGGTCAGGTCAGGTCAGGTCAGGTCAGGTCAGGTCAGGTCAGGTCAGGTCAGGTCAGGTCAGGTCAGGTCAGGTCAGGTCAGGTCAGGTCAGGTCAGGTCAGGTCAGGTCAGGTCAGGTCAGGTCAGGTCAGGTCAGGTCAGGTCAGGTCAGGTCAGGTCAGGTCAGGTCAGGTCAGGTCAGGTCAGGGGCAGGGCAGGGCATACCTTCTTGCAGAAGGCCTCAATGACGCGCTCCTGGGCATGGTGCAGCGCCAACCGCTGCCGGCGCCAGCGTGGCTTGAGGTACTCCTCCCACAGCGGGTCCCATGTGGCCTTGAGGGCCAGGATGTGGGCGTGGAGGCCATCCAGGGTGGTGCCAGCTGGGGTGGCAGCTGCCAGCTGCTGCAGCTGTGGCTGGATGGCAGCTGACCAACGGGCTGTGTCCTGTTTGGCTTTGGTAAGCCCGCTGTCATGCTTAAGCTGCCCCTTGGTCAGCTCCCACTCCCACTGCCTGACCACCTGACCTGTGACTGGGTCCCGCTGTGCATGCGCAGCCTTGATGGCCTGGGTGACACCGGGGTCCACCCCCACGGCTATGTGGGTGTCTGGGCTGTAGTCACTCGTGGCTGTGAGCTCACGCCCTATGAAGGGCAGCTCCACTGCCTCATGGACTGCCTGGCTGCGCACAAAGTGAACACTAATGCTAACCCCATCCGTCTCCACCCTACGGGCAAAGTCCCACCCACTGTTCTGCAGCTGGCTGTACTGGATGAACCGCTGCTAGTGGGGCAGGCTGTCAGCCTCAAACCTGGCCCGTATTGGGGTGTCCTGGCCCAGGTCAGCCAGCAGCACATGTATTAGACATGCCCCACCTGCTGTTGCAAAACTGCTTTGCCCGCTCTTCTCAACACACAACACATTTACACCAGTCGGGCAGGTCTGACAGGCCAACAAAACTCATTCAACAAGGAACAACATGTTGGGCTGTGGGTAATCTCACTCAGCTACTACAAGCATGTTGTAGCATCCTCGGTCGCACCCTTGATGACTGCAAACCCCACTCCGGTGGCACTCGTTCAAGGGGCTAATCCCCCTTGACCACTGGGCTCCTCATCAAAACTAACAGCTTAATGCTTTGTAAGGCTGACAGCCTGTGTAAACTACCAGACCCTATGCATTGTTGTTGCGGGCCCGGCCATCTATGCCTCGGCGGTACTCTGCTGCCCGGTGCAGCCGCTGCCTGGCCTTGGGCAGCCGGTCATTGACCCGCTTGTAGCCCTGCTGGTACTCCTTGCCTATCCATTACACATATCACTTACTTTCCACATTCCCAGCCCATGATAGCCTGCTTGACGGCCGTGACCTCCTCTTCCAAGGCAATAAGGGCACCCACATCCCGAGCAGGCCTATGATGCCAGACGTCAACACATTACCTTCCAGACCTGCCACTGGCACCTTCCAGACTGGCACCTTCCGGGCAGGTCTGACAGACTGGCATGCGCATGGGGTGGCGGTGCTGGTTTCTGCGCACAAGCCGCCACTGCAGCTAATTGTACATGCCCTTGCAGTTGGGGTTTGTAAAGAACTTGCAGAAGTCCTTGATCTGTCTCAGGATTACAAGGCTGTGCAGCTGCTTGCGTGGGTGCGGAGCAGAGACGGGGCATGGGCTGGAGCTGGCTGCCTCCTGCCCCCGCAACCGCTTGCCCACGGCAAGCGCAGCCGCAGCAGCCTCACCGCAAGTCATGTGGGCCCGTGAAATCAGTGAAGGCTCCAGGGTGCCGCAGGCCGTGATGACTTAAGACATCAGGGCTGTGACCTGGCCTAGTGCCAGGAGTGTGGCATGCCAATAAAAGCTCTTGCGCAGTGTGCAGACATACCTGAACACCGGAAGCCAAGCCAATGAGCACGGGACAAAGGTTCACAGTTAGGGAGCGGTAACTTAATTAAGTCTAATTAAGCGTTCTATTAAGTAGTAATTGAGTTTTACTCAGTTGTAATCGTTAATAGACCTCGTTTTAAAAATCGTTAACTGCAGCGACCTGGTGTATTAACAAAAAGTGCTCCCAACGAACACGTAACAGCCGGCCAGCACCATCGCAGGGGACAAGAAGCATCACATTGCGCGGCTTCGCCGCGCCAATAGAGCTTCGCCTACGTAAAACTCAATTACACTAGATAATGGAGTCGCTTGGGTCGTTTCAGGTGGTTGAAAAAGGCTCGGTCTCGGCCCTGGCGCGGGACAGCTCTCGACCTCAGCCAGCGGCCACGTCGCTACGCTCCGTGACCGCTGGCTTCGGTCTCGAGCTGCCCCGCGCCAGGGCCTCGACCTCGCCTTTTACAACCGCCTAAAACGACCCGCGACACCATTATCTACTACTTAATACCTCTAGTACCGGTATTTATACCTCTACTACCCAAATCAGCAGGCAGATATTAATATCGGGCACTAGAGATTCTATACTATTTACTACATGGACATAGAGATGTCTATTTGGGAACTTTGGGACATAGAGATGTCTATTGGGAAAGGTGCCTTCACCCCATCCACCCCGTCCATGTGCCTTGCACGCCCGGCAGGCATTGTGTTAACCGGACATTCCATTTGTGCACCACCAGCTCACTGCGCTAGCTGGGTGGGATCACAGGGATGTGGCTCACCGTCCCAAGGAGGCCCGTCTCGCCGACAACGCGTACTGGACTGCGGCTGCCAATGTGATAAGCGCTATTGTAAACGATGCAGTATTGAGAGAGCACTGATGTTGGGGCCCCATGAGTCCAGGAGGCGGCCTCCGACGGCGCATCATCAACCAGGTGCGCAGGGTCGCAACGCCGCCAATAATATTGAGCGCTATGAGGCGCTTTCCCACCGGGGTTCGAATCGCGGGAAACTCGTTACCGGTTTCATAACATAGTTGTGCCAACACTCCGCCCGACTCTTACCAATCCCACTACACATGTCATAGATGCTATAGCTGGATGGGATGGGGTAGGTGGGGCAGTCTGGAAGGTGGTACTGTTGACAACGGCTGTTGACATTGCACGTGGTTCAGAAGTTCACAAGGCCAGCCCACACCGTGTATCCAGCCATGTGATGGTCTAGGAAAGGTGGGTGAGCTGGTGGGTGAGCTAGTTCACAATCTGGAAGGTGGTGGATCAAGCCGTGATGCCTCGAGCCACAAGCTCAGAGGGTACGCTGGACGCACTCTTTGGGATGTTCGCGTTGATGTAGACCATCAGCTCAGCCTTGTTAATGCCCAGCTGTGATCGTCCGGCGTCGTAGTACTGACCCCACACCGACCAGTTGCGCTCCGCCGCCGCTGTCGTTATGTGCATTGAAAGCAAGCGTGTAGCCGCCTCGCTGAACAAAGGGTACTCAGCTCGGGCAGTGAAGTCCCAGAAGCCGCGGCGCACGCTGATGTCCGCTGCGATTGTTCTGCCGTCTTCCAATGTGCGAGTCTGCTCCTGGATGCTTGCCAAGTCTCTCACCATGTCGTCCGACCACTTGCCTAGCTTGAGGGCTGCCAGCTCCTTCCTTACTGCTGCAGTGGAGCCTTTGCTGAGGCGGGCCACAGTGTCGATGGTGTCCTGTAGCTGCTTTGTTGTGACGTGCGTGAAAGGGGGGCGCGCATGGAGACCATCCCTTGGGGCCTTGAAGTGGGCTGGCTCCACGACGTAGGCTGCAGCGTGGACTGGGTCATAGTGCATCTCAGCACGGCGCTTGAAGGCAGCGACCACTCCCATGCCCAGAATTACCAGAATGGCACCCATGACGACTTGCATGTCTTGGGCCATGAGAAGCAAACCGGCAAACCTGCAACCGTGAAATGCCAATATTTATTAGCATGCACTGTAGCACTTAGCATGCACTATGTAGTAGATAATTGGCGGTCCGAGAGCATTATGCGAAAATAATGGCCGAGGCCGAGGTGGCGCGGACATACATGCCGAGGCGTAGCCGAGGGATGTATGGTAGCAGAGCCGAGGACGAGACCATTAGTTCGCATAGTGCGCGAGGGCAAGGCGGTTATCTAGTATATTTGAGGTTCCCCAATCCCGTAACCGCCCGTTGACCAACACCATATCTCCCGTTGACCAACACTATCACCAACCCTTCTCAACACATCCGCTCTATAAACGCTTCCCGACGCTGATTGCGAGAATCGTACTTTGCCGCTCGACACTTATCAATTGCCGCTCGACAATTATCAAAAAGTGCACTTTGCCGCTCGACCATTATGCTTTACCGCTCGACCATTATGCTTTGCCGCTCGACCATTATGCTTTGCCGGTCGACACATATCGACTGACTCAAGTAGCCTATAACCTCATCCCTCTCCTAAGCGGCTTACTCCGACCTGAAAAACGGCGAAAGACGTAGCTTCTAGTCAACATGCCAGCCTGGCACTTATAAGTAGACATGCCCGCCTGGCAATATGTTCGCTAAGCTATCGCGTAGCATCGCATTGGCTACGTTGAGGTACTAGCGGAACGAAGTTGTTTTTGAATAACTCGCGACTTGCAAGTTGCGACTTGCAAGCCAAACATGCAACTAGCACACTCGGGACTTGCGCTTCACTTGCGGAACATGCGGATCTGGCTGCTAGCACTTTGCGGCCTTGGTAAACTGACGCGACTTATGGAAAAATATTGACGCCTATATTTTTCCCTATACCTCGAATATAGCACTATGGGCACCAGGCGGCATGACATCAAGCCCACCTTGTAGGGTTGTTGGCGCGGATGGAGTGCACATCCCTCACGTGCATCTTCAGCTGCTGATTTTTCAGCTCGGTGCGAATGGCTTCACTGTCCCCAGACACCATGCTTGCCAACTGCAAGGTGATCATGTATTTGTCAATGATGGCTTGCTAGCTAACTAAAGCTGGGCTGGGCTGGGCTGGGCTGGGCTGGGCTGGGCTGGGCTGGGCTGGGCTGGGCTGGGCTGGGCTGGGCTGGGCTGGGCTGGGCTGGGCTGGGCTGGGCTGGGCTGGGCTGGGCTGGGCTGGGCTGGGCTGGGCTGGGCTGGGCTGGGCTGGGCTGGGCTGGGCTGGGCTGGGCTGGGCTGGGCTGGGCTGGGCTGGGCTGGGCTGGGCTGGGCTGGGCTGGGCTGGGCTGGGCTGGGCTGGGCTGGGCTGGGCTGGGCTGGGCTGGGCTGGGCTGGGCTGGGCTGGGCTGGGCTGGGCTGGGCTGGGCTGGGCTGGGCTGGGCTGGGCTGGGCTGGGCTGGGCTGGGCTGGGCTGGGCTGGGCTGGGCTGGGCTGGGCTGGGCTGGGCTGGGCTGGGCTGGGCTGGGCTGGGCTGGGCTGGGCTGGGCTGGGCTGGGCTGGGCTGGGCTGGGCTGGGCAGTCACCTGGTGCAATGCCTTCAACTTGTCAGGCTTGGACAGGTCCTTGCAGAGCAGATTCAAAGCATGGACTACGCAGCCAATAGCAATCATGGTAGGCATGGCCTCTTGCAGCAGGCGCAAAGCCTTCATGTTGGCTGCGGTGTTGTCCATGATGAAGCCCAGGCAGTTCATTTCTGTGCCACCTGCAATGAAAGATATGATGACACTTCGTTCATGACAGCACTAGCACCAACAGCATGCACCAACAGCATGCACCAACAACATGCACCAGCACGCAATACCTTGAAGCTCAAGCTCCTTGCGCAACTCCTCCAGAACCTCCAAGTGTTCATCCTTGATGGCCACAGCGTCTTTCCTCTTGCCAGACACATCCTTCACCTTGACGAAGAGAACGCCACCATCAGGCTTCAAGAGAATGAAGTTCACAAGCGGCGTACCGTTGGCAGCGTACTTGTACCGCCAACCATCGGAGCAGATCACGAAGCCCTCCTGGCGGTTAGCATGACTAGCAGTAAGGTTGAGCAGTACTGGGGCTGGGCGGGGCTGGGCTGGGAGATAGTGGTGGGGACATGGGGCAAGGCATGGCAATCACCTTCATCAGCTTCACCACTTCCTTCAAGGTAAGCTCTTTGACCTCTTCATGCAATTCCTCGAGCTGTGTAGTGCGGTAGAAGGTCTCCTTGTGCAAATCCACACCCAGCATGTTGAAGATGGCCTGAAGATGCACATTATCGGCTTGGCGGAAGGAAGCACGCGATGTGACCAGGAAAAGCCCAAATCGACGACGGACTGCGCGCAGCAGGGCCTCTGGCAAATCGCGGTCCTCTAGCGGGACAGGGCCAAAAGCGTCCTCATCAAAGCGCCGCTTGCTACCAGCTGTCGCTTCAGCCGCACAACGCGGGCTATGCTGCTTAATTGTTGTTCATGTTGTTGACGCTGAGCCCGTCATTGTTGGCCCCACGCGGGCATCGCTTGCAAAAGCACACTACGAAGCCATCCTTGTCGAACTCAAAGTCCCATTGATATTTGTGCTTGCTGGCCTGGACTTTCTGCATCACCACAGTCGACAGAGTCTGTGTGCTGTAATACAGCTGCGACGGCGCCATAACGGCCAGTTGGCCTATGTTGCTGCCTGCCCGCGTGCCTGCCGGCTAAAAGTCGCATTTTGACGTGAAGAAGTTCCTGAACATCAAGGGTGGGCGGTCCAAGAGGGCAGGCTCTTCCGCACGCCAGGCACTCTTGTCATTAGCAGTGAGGCCAGGGCGCTCTCCCACCAGCAGTTGGTGCCTGCCATGCTGCAGACAGCGTAGACCCAGGAGCCTACGTTCATGGAGAAGCTGGTTGCCAGCAAAGGCTCCTCCTTGGCACTAGCTTTCTTATGTAGCAAGGCCATGGTGCCGATCAAGCTACCAGTGGCCGTGGCTGTCACGCCCTATGTACACAGGTGAGATATGACTTGCAGGTTCTCAGTAAGCCAGTCTTTGTCATCCAGTGTTGAGCAAGACAGGGCTCATTGCTATAGAGGCAGCAAGGCAGGGCTCTCCTATGACTGCCTTTCAGGTGGGTGCAACACCTCACAAGGAGCTATGCACCCAAAGCTGGGTGACAGCAAGATGTGCAGCGGCAAAGCTGCAGCCACAACTACAGTTCCCTACTGTCTCCAGCCACCAGAGGTCAGGGTCGGGATTGACAAGACAATGCAGGCTGCAGGGGGCCCAGTGCCCCATCCCTGCCAGCACACAGTGCCAGTATGGGTAGCCTCCCCTGCCTGCCATTGCTGTCAGGGCTGGTGAGGGCAGGGACCACCCATGCCGTCTTACCTTGCAGTACTCCCTGGCTGGATATAGCTCCAGGTGTAGGCACTGCCGCTGATGTCAGCTCCATTGTCAACCGGCTACATGTTCTGGCATAGCCCTGCCCGTTGGCAGCTGTCATACAGCCATCCTGCCGTGACATTGAAGGGAAACCGAACCTGCATTCCCGAGTAGGCACACTGACCCCGGGCAGATTCACGACATGCATTGTTTGTACACATGTGGCAATGAAGCAGCGTACAAGAAGCTGTTGAAGGAGGCATGCATTTGTGGTGGGGTGTTACAGGTTTAGGGCGACGCATTCAATGGTGTTGGTGGGCATGCAACAGTATGCACTTATTCTAGATGTTGTTGGGGGGAGAGTGCCGGCTCTGCCGATGCCATCTGTGGAACACAGTGCTCAAGCCCCTCATTGGTGACATGCGGCAGCGAAAGACCCATTGGTGCCATACACTGCTTGCGATGGGCCAGCTGATCCAATATTCATCAACGGTCGATCTTCTTACCAGTGCACAGGCGGCTACCCCTCCCATTGAACCACCACGTAAGGGACTTTTGACTTTGCGGCGTGCCTGGTGAGAGTTTAGTTGTCATTTCAACGCGGAACGCCTTATCTTTGCGTTGCGCTTGCGCCTGCGCGCCCGAGCTGCTGGCACCCACGCTGACCGGCAGTCTGCCAGGCACGCGAACGGTTTCGCTCTGCGCAATGGGCCTTTTAAGTGCTGCTCCACAACACCCACAACGCAAGATGCATAGCTCTCCGCTGCGGTACACTTTACGCATGGAGCCCAGTTTTCTCAACATCATCTCACACATGAACATCCACCCAGCCAGTGCTGCCAGCTGGCGTAGACCTCACACAACACGCACAGCGGGTAGCCTGGCCCCCCTGCCGTTTGTAGGGGTGATACTTGGATGTCGGCATGCTGCAGGCATGTGCACACGCCAGCTTCTAAAACCCCTATGAACAAAACTCAACAAGAGTTGAGACTTTGGCAGGGGGTTCACAGTGAGTTACCTAGCCAGTAACGCAAGGCTGGAGAGTTACCTTGAGTTGCATGGTTGTCAGACGGGCATCAGCAGAGTGGGCAGCATGGAGGAGGGTTATCCCACCTCTTATAGCCTAATTAACAAATGATTGATGCAGTTGCCACTGCGGTGCTCCTACTATGGTCTCCTCCTAGTTCCAGAGCCCCAGAGCTTAGTTTCAGAGCCCTTGAGCCAGCGCATGTTGGTCACGATGTTGGACATGGGGTCGGGCTCCTCGCACATCGCGCACTATCCATCGCGTTCATCAGGGGTTCACAGATACTGGGTCAGCGTACATCAAGTCCGCAGGCTCGGTAGGGTCGGATACCCGGCAACATGCCCGACCTGTTCAGCGTGTGCCTCAGCGCAGCCGCTCTCCGACGCTTCAATTCGCGTGTGAATCGGTGCAGAAATGAGTCCGGAAAAGCCGTTGTCCCTTATCGTTAGGGGGGTTGGTGGTTCAATGGGAGGGGTAGCCAGGCTCTCCTGTATAGAGCATCTTCATGGCGCATGAATCCAACAACGTTCGTCCCCCGCACAACTTACACGCGACAGAGCCCCACTATCAATTGTTGACTGATAGTAGCTGGCAGCCGCAAACAGGACGGGCCAGCCGCAAACTTTTTTAGGCAAAGTCCACCGCACCGAGGGTTCGGAGCTGGAGTTTGTAGTTGCGGGGCATTACTAACATTCACAGCTTTTACCCAGTACAACCGACTGAACGGACCTGGCGAGAGAGACGGGCCCCGGCCTCAGACTTTATACGTATGTATGTAGCTACCTACAGCGACCTTGTTGCGTGGACACAACGTTAGGCCCAAACAACCATGTTCAGCCTGCGGGCCTGCGCTTCAACGCCGCTAACTTTTCTAGCACGCTGAAGCTAGCGATGCAACCGCGGTAGCAAATGGTGGTCTGAATATGTAGAACAGCATGGTACCCAATTTTCCCCTTGCTTGTCTAACCTGACTGATACCTTACAACAGGGTGGTCATTTCAACTACCATAGAAACTCCATGTCTGTCATATCCGACCGCATTCTAATATATACATGCTGCAAAATATAGTAGCAAGGAATACTTCCGCTCATGCGCTGCCCATTGATCACGCATGATGCATGTTAGCTGTTGTATTGCAACCCTTAGTTACTGGGGCAGAACCAGGTTAAGCCGACTGGCAGCAGCCCACTGTCACATCTGCAAAGGACAAACAACACAATTAGTGATGTCTTCAATCCAGGGCGACAGCATGATGCAAGCACAAGGCGGTGGTGCATCCTGGTTATAGCCAGATCCCTTTACATTACGGGAGAAGTAAGAATTTTTATTTTCCCGTAAATATCAGCCATTTTCCAACCCATTCTTACTTGTGTCCGCCCTAGCAGCACTATCTGTAACAATCCGCCCTATCTAGCACAAGCCCCCTAACTAGCGCAAGCCCCCTAACTAGCCCAAGCCCCCTATCTAGCCCAAGCCCCCTATCTGAAACAATCCGCCCTATCCTATCAATGCAGCCAGTAACTTCATCTTTGCGGCCTTGCTGGCTGCCTCACTAGCCCTGAACTCTTCAAAGCCTTGGGCTATCCCTGTATCAATGGCTCCAGCCGCATGTGCAGCTGGATGCCAAGCGGACTGCCAAGTGCTGGGTGCGGGACCCCATGATGCCGTATGTCCCGGGTACCAAACGCCTGGCCAGCTGCCAGGTCCTGGGGTGGGAGGTGGGCCTCCGTACGCAGCCGGTGCCGCTGCCGCATGCCCGCTCATAGGCCAGCTGCCAGGTCCTGGGGTGGGAGGTAGGCCTCCGTACGCAGCCGGTGCCACTGCCGCATGCCCGCTCATAGGCCAGCTGCCAGGTCCTGGGGTGGGAGGTGGGCCTCCGTACGCAGCCGGTGCCGCTGCCGCATGCCCGCTCATAGGCCAGCTGCCAGGTCCTGGGGTGGGAGGTAGGCCTCCGTACGCAGCCGGTGCCGCTGCCGCATGCCCGCTCATAGGCCAGCTGCCAGGTCCTGGGGTGGGAGGTGGGCCTCCGTACGCAGCCGGTGCCGCTGCCGCATGCCCGCTCATAGGCCAGCTGCCAGGTCCTGGGGTGGGAGGTAGGCCTCCGTACGCAGCCGGTGCCACTGCCGCATGCCCGCTCATAGGCCAGCTGCCAGGTCCTGGGGTGGGAGGTGGGCCTCCGTACGCAGCCGGTGCCGCTGCCGCATGCCCGCTCATAGGCCAGCTGCCAGGTCCTGGGGTGGGAGGTAGGCCTCCGTACGCAGCCGGTGCCGCTGCCGCATGCCCGCTCATAGGCCAGCTGCCAGGTCCTGGGGTGGGAGGTGGGCCTCCGTACGCAGCCGGTGCCGCTGCCGCATGCCCGCTCATAGGCCAGCTGCCAGGTCCTGGGGTGGGAGGTGGGCCTCCGTACGCAGCCGGTGCCGCTGCCGCATGCCCGCTCATAGGCCAGCTGCCAGGTCCTGGGGTGGGAGGTGGGCCTCCGTACGCAGCCGGTGCCGCTGCCGCATGCCCGCTCATAGGCCAGCTGCCAGGTCCTGGGGTGGGAGGTGGGCCTCCGTACGCAGCCGGTGCCGCTGCCGCATGCCCGCTCATAGGCCAGCTGCCAGGTCCTGGGGTGGGAGGTGGGCCTCCGTACGCAGCCGGTGCCGCTGCCGCATGCCCGCTCATAGGCCAGCTGCCAGGATATGGGGTGGGAGGTGGGCCTCCGTACGCAGCCGGTGCCGCTGCCGCATGCCCGCTCATAGGCCAGCTGCCAGGATATGGGGTGGGAGGTAGGGTTAGCCTTGAAGGCCGCCTTGTCGTGACCGTCGACAACCTTCCACATCAAGGCAAAGCGACCCTTAAAGTCCATGAGGTCGTCAGGCTGCAGGATGGGAGCCATGTCATTCTCACTGATCTTGACCCGGTGATGTTCACCACGCACAGTACGGGCAAGGGAAGAGATGCGCTGGCGCAAAGAATCTGCGTTGCACTTCCCCCCATCCTTGGACTTGCGGTACCCTGCAGAAGGTGCACAATGTAGTCGTGTATAACACCTGGTGCACTAGACAGGCTCTAGGTAGGTTGCAAGGCACCCTGGCAGCCTTGCCTACCTGTTGCAAGGGTGCACAACACCATGCACAGAACCTTGGGATTCTTCATATAGCACTCATACAGGTGGCTGCATCGCTCTTCGATAGTGACAGGGCGCTTGCGTAGGAATAGCCGCAACGCAGCCATAACCTCTTCAGAAGCTACCTCACCATCTGCATGGCAATACAAACGAGGACTATATTGTATATGGGGCAAGGCAGGGCGGGGCAAGGCAGGCCTTAGCTAGGTCAGCAGGTCACTGACCAGCGTATGTGCCGTTATCTGGCACATCCTCAAACATCTGGTAGCTGGTCTTGAGTTGACTCTTGTCTTTGGCTTGGGTCGAGGCGGCTGCCTTGCTTCGTGTTGCCAAATCAGCGAACTTGGGAGCCTTGATGAATGCCCTTCACACGGCATCCTCTTCTGCATCCTCTCCTGCATATCATGGCATCTAGTACAATGTCAGTCTTGGTAGCGGGGTTAGTTAACGACTAACATGAGACGGTACCGATTACCTGCGGCCTTGCCTGACAGGCGTCCAGATCTCCTGGTGGGAACGGGTGCTACGTTGCTTGCGGGGACCGGCATTGTGGCTGTTACGACTGATGGGACCGGCACTGTGGCTGTTGCGACTGGCGCAATAGGAGGTGTCTCCTTGCTCGGAGCTTCCTCTGCATCGCAACATCGTAACACCGTAACCGCCAGGAGTCAAACAGTCAACGCTAGTCAAAAGTCTGATTAGGGACTCACCATTGATCCTAGCTGCCGCTAGACGTGCAGTCTCGATGTCAATGGGTGGTAGCAGGTTAAATTGTCCGATGGGCATGTCATCGCCGCAGTCTTCCTCCTCAATCTCGCAGTCTTCCTCTTCGACCTCGCAGTCCGATGTTATGACGCTGTTTGGCATAGCGGTAGTTTGTGTGCGTGGAAGGATGCTGGACTGTTTTGGGGGATGTGACCCCAGTGACATTCAACCGCGACTTGCACGGCTTGCAGGAGTGGGTCCGAAGAGGTTGCGTTGCTCGCCACAACTATGAGCAGGCTGTGTGCGTGGCTGTAGGATGCCGGAGACAGCGTGGCCTCCGCGGAGTTTTACTGTAACCGCTGCCTAACCGCAATTTTTACTGGAAAAGTGCAGACTTTTACTGCAACCGCTGCCTAACCGCAATTTTTACTGAAAAAGTGCCGCTGTTTTACTGTAACCACCGCCTAACCGCAAATTTTACTGAGAAAGTGCGTCAACCGCTGCCTAACCGCGATTTTTACTGATAAAGTGCAGGGTGCGGCGACAGAGTTGCGCGTTGTACACGCGTTGATGCTGCTGGCTTCGAACTTATACGTGGTAGCCTCGAGCCACCCGTAATGTAAAGGGATACTGTATAATGTCTCGGCCCGCGCTGTTCACGTTCAAATAACGACCTCGGCCTCGTCTCAAGCTGCGTAAACGACTCGGCTACGCCTCGTCGTTTACTGCAACTTTCGACGAGGTCTCGGTCGTTATTTTCCCGTAACAGCTTGGCCTCTGACATTATACTATACGTACTTAAGGAGATGGGAGGTTTGAGGCCACAGCAGGCCACACTCAGCTACAGAGTTAGCAACCACAATGCATCAACCGCTTGTCAGCACATACCAAGGTCGGGCTCAGCTTGATTCCTCTGATGACTCCTCGGCCAAAGCAAGTTGGGCCATGCTGGACTCCTCTGATGACTCCTCAGCCAAAGCAAACTGGGCCATGCTGGACTCCTCTGATGACTCCTCGGCCAGGGCACGGCGGGCCATGCTGGACTCCTCTGATGACTCCTCGGCCAAAGCAAACTGGGCCATGCTGGACTCCTCTGATGACTCCTCGGCCAGGGCACGGCGGGCCATGCTGGACTCCTCTGATGACTCCTCGGCCAAAGCAAACTGGGCCATGCTGGACTCCTCTGATGACTCCTCGGCCAGGGCACGGCGGGCCATGCTGGACTCCTCTGATGACTCCTCGGCCAAAGCAAACTGGGCCATGCTGGACTCCTCTGATGACTCCTCGGCCAGGGCACGGCGGGCCATGCTGGACTCCTCTGATGACTCCTCGGCCAAAGCAAACTGGGCCATGCTGGACTCCTCTGATGACTCCTCGGCCAGGGCACGGCGGGCCATGCTGGACTCCTCTGATGACTCCTCGGCCAAAGCAAACTGGGCCATGCTGAACTCCTCGGATGACTCCTCGGCCAGGGCACGGCGGGCCATGCTGGACTCCTCTGATGACTCCTCGGCCAAAGCAAACTGGGCCATGCTGGACTCCTCTGATGACTCCTCTGCAACAGGGCCATGATGTCGAGCAGATTGTTGGCTGGGGGCAAGCAAACCTCGTTACAGCATGCCGTCAAGCAGTGCATGGTACTTACCTCCGCTGAGTTGCAGGATTGTCCTTGATACTTGATCTGCAGGGCATGGTGTGGCCAGCTGGCTGAGACATGGTAATGAGATGAACATGTATCTTGTTCAAAGCGCTACGTGAGACAGGTCAAACTGCATCGTGCAACACAGCGGTGCTGCTTACATGAAGAGCGAGCCGGCCTGCAGGCAGAGGGCAAAAGATGAAGCGGTGTACTGCAGATACATGTGTCAGGCGGGCTGCATTCGCCAAGATGGCAGACCAAAGCAGCACGAGCGGCTCTCACCCCTCGCTCTGTCGCCCGAGCTTGCGGGCTCCGTGAACAAGACCTGCCGTGAGCGCAGGACAGTATTGCGTTGACTGGGTTGTCCTCTTAAGCCGTCGAGCAAATGCGCAGTCATTAGCTGAGGTGTATGCGCCACTACTGAGCACTAGCCGATTTTACCAGGGGCGGCCGAGAGCGCAAGACAGAAGAGTAGGCTTACTGCCATTGAGAACTTCATCGTTGTATGTTGGTACGAGCTGCGGGACGATGCTAGGTGGGCGGGAGTTGCTGCAGGTGGGCAATCTAACTTTCTTGGGCTGAGCGCTGCAATGGGTCAGCAGACGCTGTGCCTGAAGATAAGTTCCTTGGGCTGCAGTAGCTTGAAGTAGTCGGCTTGCATCACACATTGTCATGGCCCCGGCTTGCATTACACAACGGAATCGCAACGAAGGAATAGGGTGTGACGAGGTTGCTGTTCAAGCAGACAGGCTTCCACGCAGGCAGGGATAGAGCCCATAGCTTAGCAGTTTTACTGTCTTCGGCGATGTAAAGCATCAGCAAGCATCTTTGGCTACCTGCTAGCTGCATTGGCATCAGGCTCTGTCTCACTGTCCGTGGTAATTGCTCCTTGATGGCGAGTAGCTACATGATGGACATTGTTCATGCTACAACATGGACCCCCAATGCGGCCCAGTGCGCTGCTAGAGCTCGACCATAACCAGCAGATGATGGTGGTGCTGATAATGATATTACACCGTTGTAGCCTGGTACTTAGGCATAAGACTGGCGATGCACTTGATAGCGGCACACACATGGTTGCAGAGGCTCATGTCACATCACAATGTGTGGTTGCGCACCACGCTGCACTCACAGAACCACGCATGAGGCACGACAGCTTGCATGGGATGGAGACATGGGTGGCTATATCAATGCTGGGCAGGGATTGCGGCAGTGCCACAGGCCCCTGGTAGTCGCTGCTCGCCCTTGGACGCTCATTTCCGTTTCTTCTTGTTGTTAGCTTGCTTATGGCTGTTGACGCCCCGTCCCTTGAACCTGAGCGCCAGCCAAGCAAGCGCAGGGCAGGGCCACGAGGCACAGCAGTCAGCAGGACTCGCGTCCAGACACCCTGCAGTCTCCCCTCCTGCCCTCCTGCCCCACCCGCTCCCCTCCCCCTCCCTTCACACCCCCACCTTAGCCCCTCCTCCCCCCTCTTCCCTTTTGACCAGCTGGCAGCACCCGGTGTGCTCCTGCGTGCAGCTGGCTGTTACATTGGCCAGGCTGCGGCGCCACACCCAACTGGTTGAACCCGAAGTTCGCGTCTGTCTCCTTCTCACGCTTGGTGGCGCGCTGGCGCCCGCCCTTGGTGCAGGGCCCTCCCAGCTCGAAGGGCACATAGTGGATGTCAGTGGGCGCCTGCAGCCCGGCAGGTGCCAGCTGGCTGGGTGAGGGTGTGGGCAGGTCGGCAGGTGGGAGGGGGGCATAGGGTTGGCCGTCCTGAATGTCTGTGTATATGTGCATACGGTGTAAGTAGGTAGCCTGTGCATTAGGCGCCAGCATGGCTGACCTCAGGGCCCATGCAGGCCACAGGGGCCAGGTGCAGCTGGTGGGACCCAGTAGACGCAGCACAGCGACATGCTTGTCAACACTCGCTTAGTTTATGACTCCAACCTATTTTCACATTGAAAATATCTCTTGCACACCAAGACGTATAGTGTTCACCAACACCTTGCTAACACCTTGCTACAATATAACTTATACATACATACATACAGTATTGTGTAGGAGTCACGGCACACATATGTTAACATCCCATCTCAGGTCAGCGCATACATTCCCGGCCCTGAGCCCAGCCAATCCTCAAGCTTGACCCAGCCCTGAGACCCTGCCCCTGGCCCAACCCCTGCTGCCAGCTGCAGCCCTATGCTTGCGGCCCTGCCCCTGCCCTGCAGAGCTCAGCTCACCGGGTTGCCTGCCGGGTCCATGAGCAGCCCATTGCAGCGGCACCAGGCCGTGACCTCGTACACGTAGATGCCCACACACCTGTAGACAGCGCCCTCGGCACCCACAGCATCCCTTGCCTGCTTGTCCCTGCCTCGTGCCTCCAGCTGCAGCTTCTTGCAGACCAGCCAGCGTGCACAGCTGGAGAGAAGGGTGACCCGGGCCCTGCCCCTTGTCCCTGCCCCCTGCCCCTGCCCCTGCCCCTGCCCCTGCCCCTGCCCCTGCCCCTGCCCCTGCCCCTGCCCCTGCCCCTGCCCCTGCCCCTGCCCCTGCCCCTGCCCCTGCCCCTGCCCCTGCCCCTGCCCCTGCCCCTGCCCCTGCCCCTGCCCCTGCCCCTGCCCCTGCCCCTGCCCCTGCCCCTGCCCCTGCCCCTGCCCCTGCCCCTGCCCCTGCCCCTGGCATGTTTCATCCTGGTCGCCAGGCCAGGCCTAAGGCCCCCCCCACAGGCCTGAGGGCACTGCCAGGTGTTCTTTCAGCCCCCCTCCCCCCTGCCCCCCTCCCCCCCTGCCTGCTGCCTGCTGCCCCTCACTCTCACCCCTCAGCTGCACCTGTAGGCCTTGATGTAGCGGTTGGGGTTGAAGTGCAGCAGCAGGGAGTTGGAGCACTCAAACCACACATCGTTGTCCCGGGCAGGCAGCCGGCGCCCCATGACCCCGCACTGACTGCACGCGCAGCGCCGGGCCTGGGAGCCCACCACCTGCCTAAACGGAATGGATGGGTGGGTGGCTTGCCAATCTGCACAGCTTAGTGGGCAAATAGACCACAGGCCGCTGCACTCAGCCTGTTTGGATAAGCTATTTGTGTCGCCAGGCATTCAGCCTTCAAGCATTAAGCTGTTAGTTTTGATGAGGAGCCCAGTGGTCAAGGGGGATTAGCCCCTTGAACGAGTGCCACCGGAGTGGGGTTTGCAGTCATCAAGGGTGCGATCGAGGCTGCTACAACATGCTTGTAGTAGCTAAGTGTGATTACCCACAGTCCAACATGTTGTTCCTTGTTGAATGAGTTTTGTTGGCCTGTTTGGATAAGCTATGCGAATCACCTGCTGCTACAGTGTCTGAGCAGTCGACTGGGTGGCTGCAGAGATCAAAAGCTGAAATGCTACGTATTCGTCATGATCGCAGGCGTTTGATGAAGGCATTGCCGAACTTGACTCCCTAGGCGAGGAGTCCTACAAAGATTCCACTCTCCTCATGCAGCTTCTGCGAGATAACCTGACGTTGTGGATGTCAGACATGCAGGTGTGTGCCAAGAGGCTGCTACCTCAGAATGCTGTGAATGGTAGCACCGAGAAGCAACCTCGGCAATAAGGGAATGGCAGCATCATGAGAAGCGCAACACATCCTCACCCTTGACCTTTATGGCTTGTGCAGGACAGTGAGGTCCAAGGCGACCTGAAGGTGGAGGACACGGACGCAGCTTGATGGATGACTAAGCTACACGCTAAGATAGTAATGGGTGGCCAGTCTATAGCCCAATGGCAGGTGCTGGGGCTGCAATGCCTAGTCAGCAATGCGTGGCGCTGTGATGGTGAGGCCTGTTTGATGCATCGGTTTGCCTGCCTCCTTGCATGGGGAGTGTAATTTCTGTGTAGCATGTGTGCGTGTGTATGTGCTGCGTTCTGTGTTTCCTCTGCCCAAAGGCCCTGCATTGCACTTGCTGCTCACTGCACTTAGTGACAGGGCTTTATCATCCCTTGATCATCAGGACGCCTACAGCAGGAAGCATGGTGGGGCATACTGCGGTGTCAGCTTGTGTACAAGACTGTTTGCAATCATGTGAGCTCTGTTGTGTCGTCATTGATTGTTAGCAGTTGGGAATGAGGTGGCTGCCCTGCCCTGTCACGCCTGTGACAGAGTGAGAGTGCTGCCTGCATGGTGAGGTGTGCTTGCACGGCGCCCTTGCCCAGTGCAGGTGAGGAGGACGAGGTGGCGTACCGCTGTGTGCTGGCTGCCCTGGTCAGCTTCTTACGCGAGCATGACTGCTGGGCTCGCCTGTCCTGCCTGCTGGGCTGTGTCCTGGTGGCCCCACTTGTGTACCTGGGGATGGTGATGTGCAGTGGAAGGACGCATCGCCATGTCTGTAGCGGGTGTAGCTGGTGCAGCTGGTGCCACGGCCTGCCCTCATGACTGCTTGGATGCTGACCTCTTGACAAGTAAGCACGCTGTAAGCACTAAGTAAGCACTAAGTAAGCACTGTAAGCACTAAGTAAGCACGCTGTAAGATAAGCTGTCTCCGCTGAGGTCTCCGCTAAGGTCTCCGCTGAGGTCTCCGCTAAGGTCTCCGCTGACGTCTCCCCTGCAGGTCTCATCTGTCAGCAGCTAACCAGCAGCTAAGGACGCGTCATCAAATGCTACGGCTGTCAAAGGATTGCCATCTTACTTGGAGCGGGCGTGGCGGCCTGCTCTTACGGCCGGGCCCCAAGCTGCCACACCGGTGTGGGCCAAACCTGCAACACCGCTGATGCTAAGGAGCCCATTGAAGGTAAGCACCGTCTCAACCGGTGTGCACGTGGAGCGTCAATGCTCTCAAAACCCCAGCCCAAGAGCCTTGGCGACCTCTAGGGCTGGGTAGGATTGATTTGTGTCGCCAGGCTGTCAGCCTTCAAGCATTAAGCTGTTAGTTTTGATGAGGTGCCCAGTGGTCAAGGGGGTTTGCCCCAGGAACGAGTGCCACCGGAGTGGGGTTGGTAGTCATCAAGGGTGCGACCGAGGATGCTACAACTGCTTGTAGTAGCTGAGTGAGATTACCCACAGCCCAACATGTTGTTCCGTGTTGAATAAGTTTTGTTGGCCTGTAGCGGCAGGAGTTATCACGGTTAGGTTACGTTTCATGGTTTTATTCAAGTGGCTCGTCCGTTGTAATGATGCTGTGTACATGTGCATGGTAGCTCGCTGCAAGGTATGTTAGGGCCATTGGATGTATACTAGCGGCTAGTAAATGCCTCTGATGCAGCCAGAAATGACATTACCATCCAGGCTGAGCAGGCAGCTGAGCCAGTCGCCCAGCCCACCAAGGTTGAGCAGGCAGCTGAGCAAGGGCAAGGCTGCCAAAGCCAAACCAGCACCACAGCTAGGCAGGTGGCTGGACAGGGACTGCAATGCAGCTCTGAACATGCAGCGCAGTGGGGGGAGCAGGTGGCGCCCGCTGGAGCTGTGCTGGTGGCCATATCATAGGCAGCTCTGCCAGCCAAGGGCAAGGAGTACCCTGGCCTTGGCTACAAGCGGCTGCGAGACAAGCCACCCAAGGCCCAGCAGCAGCAGCCTGCTGTGGCAAAGTAGTGTGCCCCCGTTTGTCGAGCTGTTATCAGCCAACAATCATCGCATGTTTTTGGCCAGTTTTCCCGTATTCCCGCTAGTGGCCACTACTGGTCCGGCTCAAACGGAGGCCCTAGTGGGGGACAAGGAGCCTGTAGGCTCCAGATACTTTCACCACCAGCACATCCGCATACTGCTGTCGCGTAGCTAATGCAACGGCCCCGAAGAAAGCGGTGGTTGTGTCGTCGTCGCTGAGATCTTGCATGGCATTCCAGTAGCTCCAAAGACATGTATACACATGGGGACTCTGAGTCATGCACGCACCATGCATGCATGTTTGATTCAAACAGTTTGAACCATGTGTATGACATGGCGTGGATGACTCCGGTAGCTGCTTCTGCAACCCTGGCTTTCACACAGCAATGCAAGGATAAGCACCCGCCAGTGCACCACAAGCCATAAGTAGCATCCAACAACCGCAGCCTTAAGCAACTTGAGCTCCGCGTGCTGCTGATCGCTGCGAAATTGAAGCTATTTCAGCGCTTGCTGCCCCAAGCACGCCCGATGCCACCCGCCTGCGTCTTGGAAGTGCCTTGCGACAGACTCCCTGGGAGCATCCGCCGCTTCCCGGCGCTCGTGCCCGGGGCAGCGCCGGATGGCGTATCGTTGTAGGCGGGAACCACAGGCGGCTGGGCTCGGCCTGCACGAGCACAACACAATGGACGACTTGCGCAGGGCGAGGATAGCAATGCGACAACCGGAAGAGCCATGGCCACCTTACCACGGACATCGGCATCATCGTCGCTGATCACCACCTCGTCCGCCACATCGGGGCCACGAGGAGGGGCGCGGCCTGCTGCCCCGCGTTTGCCTGCCGCCACCTGCCACGAACGGAGCATTCGGGCAGGCACACATCAAGGAGTCAGCTTTGCTGTTGACTTTTCTAGGTGCCACAAGTATGCCATTGAAGCCATCCTGCATCGTACCTTTGAGGTCGTTTGTTTGGCAGGGACAGGTGCGGCGACACCGCGGCGCTTCTTGGCCGGCGCCTCCTCCTCGTCCGAGATGATCAGATCCTCCCCGTCGTCGTCGTTGTCCTCCTCGTCCTCCCGGGCAACATACTCATCAGATGAGTCGTCCCCAAGCCCTGAAGTGTGACCTGAAGTGTGACAAACACCGGAATGGTTGCGTGGCCGCGACCTTTGCAAGTTTGGGTCATTCGTGAACTTACTTGCGGCGGCGCTGGCTTTGATCTTTTTGGCCGTGCTCGCTCGAGCAGTTCGCGCCGTACGCTGGAGTGCTGGCGAGGGCGCCTCATGTTGCGCTACCGGCAATTGAGACACCCCACGTCGAGCCGGCAGTCGGTGATTGGGCCCGCGGCCCACTGGCTGGGCCATGTCATCCTCGTCCTCGATGACATCGCCGTGGTCATAATAGTCGTCAACGACCGCATCATCATCAACCACAGCGCCCCGAGCGCGCTTGGTGCGGGCTCTGTGGAGGGCAGTGGAGGCCACGGGCCAACACCACGACGGCACAGGTCATGAGGACCAAAAGGGGCAGGCGATGTGAAAGATTACTGATCACAAAGACCACCGAGCTGAGGGGAGGTGAGATGGTAAGCCTGGCTGGGCAGGGGTCTGTACGTGCACCTTGAGATGGTGGGGTGCCTGACCATACCCTGCGTCGTACTTACACCCTGCCTGGCTGTTTTCATGTGTGTGTCTGTGTATTTACAAAGCAATTAGTAAACTTTGAAAGTTAGCAACAAAATAAAAGAAAAGTGGAAAAAGTGGAAAAATTGGAGAGACTTGGAAGCCAACATGGATCTGCCTGCCTGACCTCCTAACCACTCACCTGCACTGCCGTGCGCCCTCACCCCTCACCCCTCACCCCTCACCCCAGCTGGGCCTCCCCCTTACCCCTCACCCCCCACCCTCTCACCTGCTGCCTGGGGTGGCGGCTGCAGGGGTGGCCCCGCGCTGTCCCCTTGCTTGGCCCCAGTCCTGGACCTCCTCAGGACTGAAGCCGCCCTCACCGCCTCCATCTGCAGCGGCAGAGGCCAGGCGGATGCAACCCCTGCTGAGACAGCCCACAGCCCACAGCCCTACACAGCCCTACACAGCCCGCAGCCCACAGCCCTACACAGCCCGCAGCCCACAGCCCTACACAGCCCTACACAGCCCGCAGCCCACAGCCCTACACAGCCCTACACAGCCCGCAGCCCACAGCCCTACACAGCCCGCAGCCCACAGCCCTACACAGCCCGCAGCCCACAGCCGGAGCAAGCCCAAGGCACCGCGCTGCGGCTGCGCAGCAATCAGGCCCGACACACGCCCCCTGCTGCCCCCGCCACACGCCTGCCTTCCGCCCCCCCCAGCCCCACAGCTGCTGCCCGCGGCCCAGCCTCCCCTGGCCCACCCAGGCTGTGACCCTCTGGCTGTGGTGCAGCGTGAGTGAGGCGCGCGAGGCCCCGACAGGTAGGGCCCCTACTACTGCGCTGCTCCCCTCAAGTGCTCCCCCTCTGACAAGGGCTGTGCTGCCGCCACAGGCCCACCCGCCTCCACAGGCCCACCTGCCGCCTGTGTGTAGGCCTGAGAGGTGGAGGGCGTGGCCTGGCTGCGGGCAAACGTCTCCAGCAGGCTGCCCTGGCGCCCACGCCCCCGGCCCTTGGGGACTGCCGCCCGGCCCCGCCCTGCCGCCCGGCCCCTGCAGCAGGCCAGGTGGTCAGGAGCAGCCCGGGCAGCAGCAGGAGGGGAGGTGGTTGTGGTGGTGGTTGGTCTACGCCGCTCAGACGCCAGCCTGTGGTGTGGCTGCAGGGCACTACTGAGGTCTCCACCTGTTCGCATGGCTGCCTCTACAAGGCAAGTGCTTTGCTTCGTTGATGCCCCTAGGTGCCACCTGCTGCCTGCAGTCCTGAGTCCTGAGTCCTGAGTCCTGAGTCCTGAGTCCTGAGTCCTGAGTCCTGAGTCCTGAGTCCTGAGTCCTGAGTCCTGAGATCTGAGTCCTGAGTCCTGAGTCCTGAGTCCTGAGTCCTGAGTCCTGAGATCTGAGTCCTGAGTCCTGAGTCCTGAGCCCTGTGTCCTGCGTCCTCCGTCCTGAGTCCTGCGTCTTGAGTCCTGAGTCCCGAGTCCTGAGTCTTTGCTTATGGTGCCCCTAGGTGTGCCGGTGCCCCCGATGCACACAATGAAGACATGAGAGCCATGCAGCCATCTCCTCCATCGCCCTCTAGCCAACCTTGCAATTCCTCCCCAGCCATCTGTGGCTGGGCGGTTCAGCAACCAGTGAAGTACAAGCAGCAGGGGAGGCGGTGCCAGGGGGGGGCTGATGCTACAAGGCCAGCCCTGGCCCAGCTGCTCCCCCCCCCCTGCCTCCCTCCCCTGCCTCCCCCCTGCTGCCTCCCCTCCCCCCCTCCCCCTCCTCCCTGCTGCCTCCCACCATTGCTGCAAAACAGCAAAGCACAATGCACCTCCGTATTGACACCACCCCACACCCCACCCCGCCCCTCCCTGCCCAACACATCACAAGCTGACCTGCCGGCTGGTGGGGCTGCCATGCTGCCCGCCCCCCCGGCTGGCCTGGCCACAGTGCTTGGGGTGGCGGCAGGGGGGGCGGCACCCTGGGAGGGGGTGCCACCCGGGGGCAGGGAGCCCGCCCCTTTGGCGATCTGGGCCAGCTGGGCTGCAGTGGCTCGGTCAGCTGTGCTACCTTCGATGGCCTGTGGGAAGCAGGTGCAAGCAAGGAGGGGCTGGAGCGTGGGCTTGGCACATTGAGGGGAGGTGGGAGCTGCTTTGGAGCCGCCTCCCCTGGTGATGGCAGCAGGAGGCAGCAGCAGTGGCAGCAGCAGCAGTGGCAGCAGCAGGCAGCAGGCAGCAGCAGCAGTGGCAGCAGTAGGCAGCAGGCAGCAGCAGGGACGCTGGGGAGGGGGGGGCCGTACCCTCGTCATCTTGTCCTGAACTGCTGCTTGCTGGAGCTGGTTGCGTAGCTGTGCATCATCCGTGCAGGCAGCCAGGCTGGCCAGCACCCGGCGTGTGGCGCTGCCCTTGAGCCGGCTGCCCATCTCCTGAGCCACGCACTCCGCCAAGGCTGCCTGCAGGCGGGGAGGGGGGCCAGATGGCGGTGAGGCGTGTCCTGGGGTTCAGCAGGGCCACAGGGTGAGCAGGGCCTCTGGGGAAGGAAGTGGGGGGAAGGGGGGAGAGGAGGGGGAAGAGGAGGAGGGGGAGGAGAACGGGGAGGAGGGGGAGGGGAGGGGGAGGAAGAGAGAGAGGAGGAGGGAGAGGAGGAGGGGTGGAGGTGCTAAGAGGCAGCAAAGGATGAGGGGTGGGGAAGACACTGCCCTGACCAGCCCTGCTTTAAAGACCCTTCCATCCACCACTGCCTCCCTCCTCTTCCCTCTCCCCCCCTCCCTTGGGTACCTTTTCATCCTTCTCCACATAATTGTGCAAAGCTAGAGCCAGCTCCTCCTCGTTTAGCAGCTGTGAGCAACAGAAGCCAAGCGGCGGCAAGGGGCATCGCTAGGCAGGCAGGCAGGCAGGCAGGGGGAGGGGGGGCAGGAAGGGGGCCTGGTGGCAGCAGTGGCTGGCAGGGTGGGGAGGGAGGCAGGAGGGGGAGGCTTGCGGCACACTGCTAGGCAAACTGGCAACAAGGCCGGCACCTGTTTACATGCGCCAGGCCTTGGGTGACCATCACACCTTGCCTCTCAGCTCCGCATGCCACTCCCAACCACGCTGTCACCCCTCCGCCTTCACCCTCCCTCCCTCCCTCCACCTCCACCCCCTCCCTCTCGCTCTCCCATTCCCCCCTCCCCTGGCTCCTACCAACCAGCGCTGACCAGTGCCACATAGCTGATGGCTCACACCCCCACCTCCACCCACCCCCCACCTCCACCCACCCCCCACCTCCACCCACCCCCCCACCTCCTCCCACTCCCCCACCTCCATCCCACCCCCCTCCGCCACCCACCCCCCACCTCCACCCACCCCCCACCTCCACCCACCCCCCACCTCCACCTCCTCCAGCCCCCACGCTCCACCCTCACCCCCCACCTCCACCCACCCCCCCACCTCCACCCACCCCCCACCTCCACCCCACCCCCCACCTCCACCCCCCCCCCACCTCCACCCACCCCCCACCTCCACCCACCCCCCACCTCCACCCACCCCCCACCTCCACCCACCCCCCACCTCCACCCACCCCCCCACCTCCACCCACCCCCCACCTCCACCCACCCCCCACCTCCACCCACCCCCCACCTCCACCCACCCCCCACCTCCACCCCACCCCCACCTCCACCCACCCCCCCACCTCCACCCACCCCCCACCTCCACCCACCCCCCACCTCCACCCACCCCCCACCTCCCCCCACCCCCCACCTCCACCCACCCCCCACCTCCCCCCCCCCCCCCCCTCCCCCCCCCCCCCACCTCCCCCCCCCCCCCCCCTCCCCCCACCCCCCCCCTCCACCCACCCCCCCCCTTCCCCCACCCCCCCCCTTCACCCACCCCCCCCCTTCCCCCCACCCCCCACCTTCCCCCCCCCCCCACCTTCCCCCCCCCCCCCCCTTCACCCACCCCCCCCCTTCCCCCACCCCCCACCTTCCCCCACCCCCCACCTTCCCCCCCCCCCCACCTTCCCCCCCCCCCCACCTTCACCCACCCCCCACCTCCACCCCCCCCCCACCTTCCCCCACCCCCCCCCCTCACCCCCCCCCCCCCCCCCCCACCTCCCACCTTCCCCACCCCCCACCTTCCCCCCCCCCCCCCCTTCCCCCCCCCCCCCCCTCCCCCCCCCCCCCCCCTTCCCCCCACCCCCCCCCTTCACCCCCCCCCCCCCTTCCCCCCCCCCCCCCCCTTCCCCCCCCCCCACCTTCACCCACCCCTCACCTCCACCCCCCCCCCCTGCCGCTGCGGGCCACCACCTGCAACCGCTCCGCCAGGCAGCTTCTCATCACCACCCCAGTCCCGCATTCCCCCCTTTTCCCTGCTCCCTCCCTCACACTTACTCTTACCCTCACCCCCTCCCTCACACTCCCTCCCTCCCTCCCTCCATCTCCCACCCCCCCACCTGGAGCCCTTCTTGCAAGTTGTCAGCGATCAGGTCCTCTATGCGCGCCTGAGGCAGCGGCGGCAGCAGCGGCAGCAGCAGGTGGCCTCAGAGGCCAGGGACAGGGGCAGCAGGAGGGGCAGGGGCAGCAGCAGCAGCAGCAGCAGCAGCAGTGGCCTCAGAGGCAGGGACAGGGGCAGCAGGAGGGGCAGGGGCAGCAGCAGGCAGCAGCAGCAGCAGCAGCGGCGGCAGCAGTAACAGCAGACACAGGTGGCCCCGGCTGACCAGCAGGGGGTCCCCCCGCATGGCTGGCAGTGGACGGCCTCCAGCATGCCTCACACTGCACATCCACACACTGCCAGCCAGACAGCTCCACCCGGTCAACTCCCCCCGCCTGCCCCCACCTGCCCCTACTCACTGCACATGCAGTGTTGCTGCTAGGCCACAAGGTCTACCCTTCAATCGCCCCCCTGCCGCCTCCCCCCTGCCTCCCCCCTGCCTCCCCCCTGCCTCCCCCTGCCTCTCCCCTACCCCCTCCACCCCCCTACCTGCCCCCCCCTCACCTGGTCCAGGGCTTCAGGGCGCAGCATGTCATGCGGGCACCACTGACTCCTTGTCATCCTTCAACCTGAGGGTGGAGGGTGGAGGGTGGAGGGTGGAGGGTGGAGGGTGGAGGGTGGAGGGTGGAGGGTGGAGGGT
>JASKMD010000014.1:2590327-2592328 GCA_030144725.1 Haematococcus lacustris | reverse complement strand
AGGGCCAGGGGGGCGAGGGGGCAGGGGGGCGGGGGGGGGCAGGACTTATCTAGTCAAGTCAGACCAGGAGGCTGGGCTGGGGAGGGCAAGGCCGGGCGGGGAGCAGGGCCGAGAAGGGGGGTAAGGGCGGGGAGGGCCATGGGCAACATCTCCTCGACCCTGGCTGATCAAGTGAGGTGAGGTGCGGCCAGATGTCGGGAAGGGGGGGCAGGGGGGCAAGGGGGGGCAGGGGGGGGCAGGGGGGCAACATCTCAACCCTGACTGCTCAAGTCAGGACAGGAGGTCATGGAGTGCCGGGCGGTGCGGTGCGGTGCGGTGCCGTGCGAGAGCATTGTTATCAAGGGGGCCAGGGCAGGGTAGGCAAGGCAGGCGTACGTCTGGTGAGGCAGGGGTGGGGCAGGGTGCGGCTGCAGGGTGTGGGGGAGGGGTCCCAATGGTGTCTAGCCAGCCCTGGCCTGACCATGAGGGGGTGTAGCCGGACTCCACCGCTGCCCGCCGCTGCTCCTTCACGTCTGCCTGCGCCTGCACAGCACAGCACGCTGGCGGAGGCTCTGCTGCAGGAGGCGTGCCCCAGGAGGTCACGAGACGCGCTGCACCCCCTGCCCCTGACCCTGCCCCTGACCCTGCCCCTGCCCCTGCCCCTGCCCCTGACCCTGCCCCTGCCCCTGCCCCTGCCCCTGCCCCTGCCCCTGCCCCTGGCCCTGGCCCTGGCCCTGCCCCTGCCCCTGACCCTGACCCTGACCCTGCCCCTGGCCCTGCCCCTGCCCTGGCCCTGGCCCTGGCCCTGCCCCTGACCCTGCCCCTGCCCCTGACCCTGCCCCTGCCCCTGGCCCTGGCCCTGGCCCTGGCCCTGGCCCTGCCCCTGCCCCTGCCCCTGCCCCTGACCCTGCCCCTGCCCCTGCCCCTGACCCTGACCCTGCCCCTGGCCCTGCCCCTGCCCCTGACCCTGACCCTGACCCTGACCCTGCCCCTGGCCCTGCCCCTGGCCCTGCCCCTGCCCCTGCCCCTGCCCCTGCCCCTGCCCCTGCCCCTGCCCTGCCCCTGCCCCTGGCCCTGGCCCTGCCCCTGCCCCTGACCCTGCCCCTGCCCCTGACCCTGACCCTGACCTCTGACCCTGCCCCTGCCCCTGCCCCTGCCCCTGACCCTGCCCCTGCCCCTGCCCTGGCCCTGGCCCTGGCCCTGCCCCTGCCCCTGCCCCTGCCCCTGCCCCTGCCCCTGACCCTGCCCCTGCCCCTGCCCCTGGCCCTGGCCCTGGCCCTGCCCTGCCCCTGACCCTGCCCCTGCCCCTGCCCCTGCCCCTGCCCCTGCCCCTGACCCTGCCCCTGCCCCTGCCCCTGCCCCTGCCCCTGGCCCTGGCCCTGGCCCTGCCCCTGCCCTGCCCCTGCCCCTGCCCCTGCCCCTGCCCCTGCCCCTGCCCCTGCCCCTGCCCCTGACCCTGCCCCTGACCCTGCCCCTGACCCTGCCCCTGCCCCTGACCCTGACCCTGACCCTGCCCCTGGCCCTGGCCCTGGCCCTGGCCCTGCCCTGCCCCTGCCCCTGCCCCTGACCCTGACCCTGCCCCTGACCCTGCCCCTGGCCCTGGCCCTGGTCCTGCCCCTGCCCTGCCCCTGCCCCTGCTCCTGCCCCTGCCCTGCCCCTGAGCAAAGCTGCAGGCTGCTGGACCTCCCCTGTGCGGCCTTCCCTTGTTGCTGCAAACCCCCTTGACACCCCAGGACCTCACCTCACAGGTCACCCCACTGCCCTGCACCTGTGACAGCCGCACACCCTTGGCCCAGGTTAGCACCTTACCGTGACCTTAGCTAGGCCTGATCAGACCTAATCAGGCAACAGCGCCTCATGGAAACAGGTGGCTACCCCCCACACACACCAGCAGGCAGCAGCAGCAGGCAGCAGGCAGCTAACAGAAATGGACTTATACACTTATACCTATGGACTTATACACTTATATACACTTATGGCAGCAGGTGGCTACCCCCCAACACACAGCAGCAGGCCGCGGCA
>JASKMD010000014.1:2472827-2585327 GCA_030144725.1 Haematococcus lacustris | reverse complement strand
ACACCCACCGATGCTGAGCGGATGGCTACCACAATGCTGCACCCAGTCACGGGCACGCGCCCCGACTGCCCACTGCCCGGCTGGCTGACACTGCCACTGGCCGCCTCCCCCCTGCTGGCCCCCCGCCCCACTCTGATGGCAGGCAGGGGGACCCCCCCACCCCCCCTGGCCCCCGGCTGCTGGCTGGGCTGGCTGGCCTGGGCGACCAAGGTAGGGCTGCTGGCAGGGCTGCGGGGCAGGCAGGCGGTGGTGCGCAGGGGACCGACCGCGCTGGCAGGGGGGCCGTGGGCTGCGGCTGCACAGGTGAGGATGTGGACCTGGGCAGTGCCTGAGCTCAGGCTGGAGGGCTTGGTCAGAGCATAGCATGGGGCGCTGCCGCCCTCCCCCTCCCCCTCCCCCCTCTCCCTCCCCCTGCTGCTGCTGCTGCTGCTTGGGGGGCCTGTGCCGAGGGCTGGCCTTGCATGGGGAGTCCAGCAGGGCATGGCCGTTGCAAGCCAGTTGTGTGGCGGTTGCATTCGGTTGGCTGGGGATGCGGTGCAGGCAGGCATGGGTGGGGGTGGGGGCAGCAGCCCGCAGGGGGGTGGGCAGGCTGGCTGCCCTGCTCCTAGGCGTCCATGCTGACAGGCAGGGGTCGGAGGGGGAGCGGGGGGTTCTCAGGCGGGCAGCAGCAGAGCGACTGCCCCCCCTGCCCCCCCAGGCCATGCTCCTGCGCTGCTGAGAGGCGGTTAGGTAGTTGTAGTGGGTGCGGGTGGCTTGCCACCACAAGGGGAGTTCGTCCAGCACGACTGCAACAGCGTACACAATCGCTGTACACTTAGGTAGTTACTAGGGTGGTTGTCGGGCCGCGTCATTTGTTTCGCTACCATGTTTGTACCCCCGCCCCCCACTCCTACCTGCCCCCACCTACATACACACGGGATTAGCAGCCCCGGCCCCACCCCCTGTACCCCCCACCCCCACCCCCCCACCTCCCACCCCCCTCCCTGCCCAGGGCCAACTGGTCTCACTCACAGGGGTCATTGGGGGCTTGAGGGTGGGAGGAGCCGCCGCCTTCCAGCCCCTGCTGGCCTGCCTCCTCCCCCTCCCCCTCCCCCTCCCCCCCAGCCTCCACCACCGTCAGCAGGGGGTCCGCCAGCCCCCCCTCCCCCCCACCCTGAGGCCCGCCCCGCCCCCCAGTGGCCCTCCCCCCTGACCCCCCAATGGCCCTCCCCCCCACAGCCTGACCCCAGGCCTTCACACACCCCGCATCAAGCCTGCTGCCTGCTGCAGGGCCGGGCAGGTGACCCAGGGGCGTGGGCTGTGGCACGGCATTGGGGCGGTCCTGTGGGGCAAGACTGGCAGGGCTGGGCGCAACTGGCCCAGGGGGGGCAGGGAGGGGAGCCTGGCCCTGGCCCCGGCCCTGGACCTGGCCCTGGCCCTGGCCCTGCCCCTGCCCCTGCTCCTGGTTTTGACCCAGCCCCTGGTCCTGCCCCTGGCCCTGGGCAGGCAGCTGGCCCTGCTCCTGGCCCTGCCCCTGGGCAGGCAGATGCACCTCATGCGCTGCCAGGCCTAAAACCCTGCTGCTGCGCCGGCCCAGCTCCAGTAGCCTGCCGCTGCCTGCACGCCTCATCCTGCCCCACAGCGCCTGAGGCCAGGGCGGGGAGGCCTCCTCCTCCCCCTCCCCCTCCCCCTCCCCCTCCCCCTCCCCCTCCCCCTCCCCCCCTAGCTCCTCATGCAGCGCCTGGGCCAGCCGGTCCAGCTCGGCAAGGTCTTGAGGGCGAGGGGCAGGGGGAGGGGGGGGCCAGGTGCAGGCTGCTGTGGCTGGCCTTGTGGCTGCTGCCTGCCCGGCCTGCCCGCCTGCAGGAAGCGGCAGCAGGGTTGGGGTGTATGGGATGAAGGGGGTGGGGGGGAGGGGGGTCGTTGTGGGTAGCCGTACCCCTGTTGGCTGCTGCTGGCCTGGCTAGGGGGGCAGCACTGCCTGGCCATAGCCACGGCTGACCCATCCTCACAACCTCCAACGCGTGTTGACACGCGTGTTGAAGGGCAGACATGGAAGAACGGCCAATATAGGCCTATATAGAAGCCAATATAGGCCTATATAGAAGCCAATATAGGCCTATCCGGATTAGAAACCTTACTATGTAAGCGACTGTCTGTGCAGCTCATGCACACCAAAATGGTCATCCAAGTGCTGCTCTGCTTCGGCTCAGCAACGCAGGCACTGCAGCTGCATACACGACCCCACGCCAAACATGAGGGTCATGGCAGCACAGTGGCAGGTCACTCAGGTTGCCAGCTGTGCAGGAGTGCGGCGCACCGCGTGTGTACCTCAGCAGCCATCATCAGAAAGCATAGTATGAAGTCAAAGGCCTGCTGTTACGGGGAAGTAAAAGAGCCTTACTTTCCCGCAATGTAATGAAATGTAAAGGGAGCCAGCAGTCAGGATGTTAAGGGAGCCAGCAGTCCGGCGCTGCCCAGGTCCGTCCACTGTGCTGCCATCACCCTCATGTTTGGCGTGGGGTCGTGTATGCAGCTGCAGTTCCATGTACAAGGACCCAGCAATCAGGCGCACCTGGACCTGGAGGGCTTGCCCACCACAGTGCTGAGGCTGGCGTGGGAGGGGGCGGGGGCAGCAGGAGCCGCTGTGGGCAACGGGCCGACCTCCAACATGACGTCGGAGCCAGCCACAGCCGCCTGCCCCCCATGACTGGTGCTGCGGCCCAGCAAGGACCTCGGCCCGGACCCCCCGCCCCCACCCCCTGGCCCTGCTGCTGCCGCCATCAGCGGTGCGCTAGCTACCTCGCCTCCTTCTCCTCCCCCGCCTCCCTCCCCTCCCCCCTGCTCCTGGCCCTCCCATCCCCTCCCTACTCCACCCCCTCCTCCACCCCCTCCTCCACCCCCTCCTCCTCCTCCTCTTTCTGCAGCCCCACACCCGCTGCCCGACAGCCGTGCCCGTGCCCAGTGTGGAGCCCTGGTCAGCCCCCCCCCACCCCCCACCCCACAGGGGGGCGAGGAGGGGGGGTCACTGGGCAGAGGCAGGCGCGGCAGCTGGGTTGCGGAGCAGCGGCGGGGGAGGGAGCCGCCACTGTGCAGGCCAGCGGCGGCTGGGTGGGGGGGGAGGTCAGGGCCATGAGGGGGGTCAGGGCCTAGGTCGGGGTCAGGCAGGTCGCCCTGGGTTGACTCCGCCTTGCCTGACAGCAGCCCGGGCAGGGCCTGCACTGTCTGTACCCCCAGGTGGTGCAGCGCCAGACCCACCTCCCTACAGCAGCAGCCATAGGGGCGGCTGGCAGCATGGGCAGGCAGGCAGCAGGCTGTGTGGTGATGGTGGGGGCAGGTGGGGGAAGGCAGGGTCAGGCGGGGTCACTGTCAGGGGGGGGCAGGTTTGGGTCAAGGGGGGGGGCAGGGGGGGTCAGGCGGGGTCAGGTGTGTGGTGGAAATCCGGGAGTGGGTGGGACACAGCCCTGCTGCCTGAGCCTTGCCTCAGCTTGCTCGGCAGCAGGTCATCCAGCAGGTCAGCCAGGCGGGTGCGGGCAGCCTGTTGACGGTTGGCCTCAGCCTCCAGGTACACCTCACGCCACTGGTTGGCATCATCCCCTGCAACACCCACCACAGCTGCAACTGGCCCCTGCGACAGCCGCCCATGCAACAGCCGCCACAGCTAGAAAAAGACAGAATCCTAGAACCCTGAAAACCGCTGAAACCTTGAAACACCAAAAACCTAGGCACATAAACCTCTAAAACACTTGAAACCCTGGGGTCCCTACAAACATGAACTGGAACAGCCTCACACCCCGCCCTTCATGGCATACTCATCAACACATGGAGTTCTGTGCATATGGCCCAACCATGCCCTGCAGCTTCAGCAGTACAACTGCACACACGTGCACCACACAGCACCTAACAGGAGCAGCTTCTGCCAGCCTCCAGTGGCAACGCTCCTCCCCACTCCCTGGCCGCACCCCTGACCCCAGGTTCAAACCCCGCCGAATGCAAAGCAGGGTGATTAGATTAGATTAGGTTGTTAGGGTAGAAGTGCCAGATGGTGGGTAGGGAGCAGGGGAAGGCGTGCTCATGACCAGCAGAGCGGCTCTGCCCCACACTGCATCATCGCAGAGCAGCGAGTGGGGGTGGGTGGGTGTACCCACCACCCCCACCCCCACCCCCTCTCCCCCTCCGCCCCTCCGCCCCCCCCCCTGGGGCCTGCCTGGCACTGCACCCTGTGCTTGTCATGGCCGGGCCCGGTCTCACCTGCTCTCAGCCAGTGCTGCCGGATGGTCACAAACTGCACAGCAGGGGCACACCAGACGCACCCTGACCCTGGCCCTGACCCTGACCTGACCCTGTCCCTGACCCTGACCCTGACCTGACCCTGTCCCTGACCCTGACCCTCCTGTTGATGGGTGTTGTGCAGCAGGTGGGGCGGGGAGGTGGTGGGTGGGGCAGGCACACGCTGGGGGTGGGGCGCCTTGTATAGCCAGCAGGAGGGCGGGGTGTGAGGCCCCCATGAGGCTCTGGGTGGGGCAGGTCAAGGTGGGGGCGTGGGGTGGAGGGGTGGAGGGGTGGAGGGGTGGAGGGGTGGAGGGGTGATGGCCTGATGGCAGTGAGCGGGAAGGTATGGTCAGGTGTGGGGAGGTGGTGGGGAGGGCGGCCCAGGTTACCCCATGTGGCGGCAGTGGCCTGCTCACAGTCCTGCTCAGGGCCAGGTCCTAGGTCCCTCCTACCCACCCTCCTGCCTCAGCGCTGCAACAGCCCTAGCGTGAACCCCCACCCACCCCGCTGCCCATGCTGTGCTGCCCGGCTTCTTTCTGCGGAGTGGCCCTGACCCTGACCCTTGACCCCAATCGTAATTACTGACCCTAACCCTGACCCTGACCCTGACCCTGACCCTGACCCTGACCCTGACCCTGACCCTGGCTCTGACCTAGACCCTGACCCTGACCCTGACCCTGACCCTGACCCTGACCCTGGCTCTGACCTAGACCCCAACCCCAACAGCGTGTGAGCAGCCTGGCAGGCAATGAGGTGCAATGAGGCATGTGCTGCCCTACACCCTAAGGCCTGGCGTGCCCACATTGAGCGAGGCTGATGTGGCGGCCACAGTTGGATTCGCATATTGCTGAATGCCATGTGCTGCTGCTGCTGCTGCTGTTGTTGCTGCTGCTCCTGCTGCTATTGCTGCTGCTGTTGCTGCTGCTGTTGCTGCTGCTGCTGCTGCTGCTGCTGCTGCTGCTGATGATGATGATGATGATGATGATGATGACCTTGTGCCCAGCCTGGCGTCTGCCCACATCATTAGGTGCTGCTACCAGCTGCCAGGTGCTGTACCAGCTACCAGCTGCCAGCTGCCAGGCGCACCTGGTGATAGTGCCACTTCAGCAGCCAGCAGCCCCAGGACTGCAGGCAAAGAAGCAAACATGGCATGCGGCACAGCATGCGGCTGACCATTACCTGAGCCAGGCCAAGAAGCAGGCCAAGGACTGGAACCATCAGTGTGAGTAAAGGCGAGCAGCCAGGGTGTGACCCTGTCTGTGTCACCCCTGCCCAGTGTGACCCACGATGAAGGCCAGAGTGAGGAGGAAGTGCAGCCACAGCACGGGTGATCCCGGCGGGATGTTGGTGGTGGTGTAGGCCATGAAGCGAGAGGTGTTGCCCAGCGCGTCCCCTGACGCCAGGAAGCGGCCACAGCTGTGCAGGGGGAGCACTGCATGCAGCGCACCAGCAGGCTGACAGCGTCAGTGGGCCAAGAGGGCTGTTGCGCAGCGCAGGCTGCTGGCTGCAGGCTGGACTGCCTGCCCCCACAGCCTCTGCTGCTACCCTCCTGGGTGATCACTGCGTGCAGCGCGCCCGCAGGCTGACAGCGTGTCCAGGCAGAGCAGCTGGGCAGTGTGAGTGCTGCTGCCACACGCTACAGTCACACTCAGCCGCGGGTCACACTCCGCAGCACCTGGTGGTGGCCACAGGTGGAGCCCAGTATGGTGCCTGCTTTGCTTAGGCCTAGTATGGTTAGCCTGGTACATGCACCTGGTATAGGCAACTTTCTGTGTGAGAGCCCAGGGTGAGAGAGCCCAGGGCCCAAGACAAGCCTAGTTCAATTAGCAGCGTCACCAACTTGCCAGTCAGTGTGCACCCACCCACCCACCCACCCACCCAGCAACAATGGATCAGGCATCCACAGTGTCTGGCATTTGGGGCGGGTGGAAGGCAGCTGCCTATGACTCACGAACGGCCAGCCCCAGGATGGCAATGGGGGCCACCAGCTGGATGCCAAAGGTGTGCCTGCAGCAGCACAGGTCAGAGGGCGGCAGGGCAGCATCCGTGGGAGGAGCAGCTGCACTGGGCCTGAGCTGACAAGTGACAGCGGAGAGGCTGGTGGTGGTGACCGGGCCATACAATATCCAGCCTGATGGAATATGTGGTGTTTGTCCGCATGTGCTGTTGCTGACCCCTCTGCCTGCCTGCCTGCCTGCCTGCCTGCCTACTCATGCTGTCAATTGCAGTGCGCAACAGTGCTAGAAATACTGCTGCTGCTGCTGCTGCTGCTGCTGCTGCTGCTGCCCCTTCTGTCACGATGACGGCAGACATGTCACCAACAAACAGGTGCTGCAAGCTCATGGGCAGCAGGGCAGCAGAGGCCAGGAGGTGGCAGCAGCAGATCAGTCGCTCTCAAGCCATGCTGCCGCTGGTGCAGGGTGCTGCTGCCATGCGCTGCTGCTGCTGCTGTAGTCGGCTCGCTAGCCAAGGCCAGGTTCTTGAGGGCTGCATCAAGTGGGTCGCGTCTTCAGCCTGTGATGTCTGTACTGCTATGTCAAACTTGCTGACAAATACTCCGCTGACATATGCGGCTGTGGTGTTGTGCAGGGACCATAAGGAGGTGGGGACCAGGCTGGTTGGCCACTTCCGGTTGAGGGTGGGCCTTTGCAACAGGTGTGGCTCACATCTTGACGAGCATCATGGCGTCCAAGCCACACGACTCCAGCAGCTCAGCATCAGAGGTGCCAGCCGCCGCTAACAGCCACGCCCACAGCGCGCTGACGCCAGTGGGCAGGGGTGGCGGCCTCAGGCTGACATAAGGCGACACCTGGAGACAGGACAGCCAGAGCAGACCACGCGTGTGACGGATGAACCACCCACGTGCTGCCCTGCCCCTGCCACGCCCTGTTCTTGCCACGCTCCACCCTGCCTCTGCCACACTCCGCCCTGCACCGCTCCTGTCATGCTCCACCGTGCCCCACCCCCAGCCTGCCTGGGGGGCTGCTGCAGCTGCCTCACAGTCTGAATTTCTCACCAATCGGATCTTGTACAGGATGGAGCGTGCTTGCAGTATGATAAAGAGGCCCATTAGGGCCACGCCTAGCGCTATGTCCACCACTACTGCGCTCTTGATGTTTGCATCAGATACCTGCAGTGTGTCATGCAGTGGACACACTTATCACTCCATGTGAGCACCATAAGTGTGTGCAAATGTGGGTGCATCTTTCAAGCAGCCTGGCAGCCTCCCCCTGGCTGCTGTGACTGGATGCTGGGCTGTGACCAGCCCACATGGTGTCTGATGTATGTTCAGAGCAAGGCTGGGCAGGGGAGGAGCACAAGCTAGTTGTCTGCATACAGTTTCAGATGTTGAGGCCTACGTTGTTGTCAGGCATGCTGATGAGCGAAGAGCCTAATCCATCGAGGACCGAGGAAGGCGAGGGATCCATGGCTGGAGCCCGCCCTGCGACGCGTTTAGTCCTGCTTACAAGGTGTAGTGAAGTCAACGATGAAGTGCGATGACATGTGACTCGCGCTTTCAAACACTTTCGGGTCTTTGGCGCGGGGCCAGAAAGATGGCATGAGCCGCTTAGCTACAAGGTGGCATTTGAGGTCTTGCAGTGAGTGGCATTAGTAAACCCCACTCCCATTACTTTATCGTTTTAGCAAGCCCGGTCC
The DNA here is from genome assembly GCA_030144725.1 of Haematococcus lacustris. Lineage (NCBI taxonomy): Eukaryota > Viridiplantae > Chlorophyta > Chlorophyceae > Chlamydomonadales > Haematococcaceae > Haematococcus > Haematococcus lacustris. The sequence goes on along the minus strand of JASKMD010000014.1, from coordinate 2,577,422 downwards.
AGTCCCCTTGTCCCTCGCTAGGGCCTCCATTAAGCCGTACAAGTAGTGGCCACAAGCGGCCACTAGCGGGAATACTAGGGACCAGTAGTGGCCCGACTCGAATGATGTTAATGGGCTGTGTGGAGTATACCTAATGCACATGGACATGGGCATGAGTGCCTACCACCTACATCATCGCCTGACTGCGAGGGCTGTTGTGTAGAGTTGGCATGAAAACATGCGCTGATTGTAAGCTGCTGACAGCTGAACAAAGGGGGGCACACTACTGTGCCACAGCAGGCTACTGCTGCTGCTGCTGGGCCTTGGGTGGCTTGTCTCGCATCCGCTTGTAGCCCAGGCCAGGGTACTCCTTGCCCTTGGGTGGCAGAGCTGTCTGCTTTGGCCACCAGCACAGCTCCAGCGTGCGCCACCTGCTCTCCCCAATGCGCTGCATGTTCAGAGCTGCGTTGCAGTCCCTGTCCAGCCACCTGCCTAACTGTGGTGCTGGCTTGGCTTTGGCAGCCTTGCCCTTGCTCAGCTCAGCTGCCTGCTCAGCCTTGGTGTGCTGGGTGGGGCTCAGCCGCCTGCTCAGCCTCGGTGCGCTTGCTGCGCTTGGCTGGAGGGGGAGTACTGGGCCCTGGCTCTGAGGCTCCTGGCTGTGTGGCTTCCTGGCTGCTGCATGGGGCCTGTGGGGGCTTGCGGGGGGCCACTACCGGGCACCACATCAGGCCCCGCACAGGCTGGTCACGCTGCTGGCTCCAGGCTGGGGGCAATAGGCGGAGGTCCACCTGCCCTGCTGGGGGCTTCCCGTCTGCACGCCTGGTGGGCTGCTCATGGTCCAGCTCCTCCTCACAGGGCTGCTGTCCATTCAGTGCTGAGCTGGCCCGGCTGGTGCGGTGCTCATCCACAAGCGCCACCCTGCCCCGCAGCTGGTCTGAGCCCCTGGGCCTGCACACCACCTTGCAGCAGGCCCGCAACACCGCATCAGCACCCCAACCTCCCCTAGTGCCAATGCTAGCTGTGCCAAAGAACACCACCAGCTGCTTGGCACGCTCATGGCGCTTCATGGACACCTCCGCCATGTCCTCTTCCAACTGCAGCCATGCACACAAGGCACACACATGGTGGATGACATGGTGGCACCAGGTTAGGCATGGCACAGTCAACTACTCTTTCATTTCATGCCTAACCCACCACCTCTCAGTCCCTTACCCTCCCTCCCACACACCCACCCTCACCTGCTTGAAGAACTGCTCCAGCGCCCGATCCTGGGCTCTGTACAGCCTCAGCCGCTGCCGTGCCCACTTGGGGTCTAGGTACACCTCCCACACCGCGTCCCAGGTGGCCAGGGTGACGGTGATGTGCTTCAGGTTTGCCTCCAGGGAGGTGCCGGCTGGGGTTGCTGCTGCCAGGTGCTGGAGGTGGGGCTTGGTTGAAGCCAGCCACCGCTGGGTGGTGCGGCTTGATTGGAGCCAGCCACCGCTGGGTGGTGCGGCGGGCATTTTCAGGCTGTTGGCATGCTTCACCTGGCCCTTGGTCAGCTTCCACCGGTCCAGCTGGTCAGCTACCACCGAGGTTGAGCAGGCAGCTGAGCTGAGCAAGCCATGGTGTGGCAGAGTAGAGCCAGCGTCGAATGCAATGTTATGTCTCAACCGAACGGCCATTACACGATTTAGTAGTGAGCCGGTGGCACAGAGTCAAATCCATGGGTCCCAGGCCAATGTGTTGACGTAGGTCTTCGCACACCACATCAGATTGGCCATACTGGTGCTTGGCACCATGCAAGCAAGGTACCATGTCACATGTGTGTGTATGCCCCTGATTGAGGGGATGTGTTGTCATCATCATGACATAGCATATTCCCGTCAGTGCTACTGCACTACACGTATGTGTGAATGCGACACCTACTCATGTGTGAATGTGTGTGACAATACACCATGTGATGGTGCTGGTGACAAGAAGTCATATCACATGGCCTCTCCTCTCTTAGCTCTCCCCTTGCTATCTCTCAACATTGCACATTAATGCATTCAGTGCGGTGGTGCCACCCATGATAAGCATAGCAGTACCAGGCACCTGCCCTTACTGCTGCTATCCTGCTGACGCATGCAGCACCTCAAGATCCTATAGGAAGCACCAAACACCCCCCTTGTCCCTCACTAGGGCCTCCATTTGAGCCGGACCAGTAGTGGCCACTAGGGACCACTAGCGGGACTACTAGTGGGCAATAGTGGCCCGACTCAATTGGTGTTCATGGGCTGTGTGGAGTAAACCCAATGCACATGGACATGGTGCATGAGTGCCTACCACCTACACTATTGCCTGACCACGAGGGCTGTTGTGTAGAAGTGGCATGAAAAACATGCGCTGATTGTAAGCTGATAACAGCTCAACAAAGGGGGGCACACTACTGTGCCACAGCAGGCTGCTGCTGGTGCTGCTGGGCCTTGGGTTGCTTGTCTCGCACCCGCTTGTAGCCCAGGCCAGGGTACTCCTTGCCCTTGGGTGGCAGAGCTGTCTGCTTTGGCCACCAGCACAGCTCCAGCGGGTGCCACCTGCTCTCCCCAATGCGCTGCATGTTCAGAGCTGCGTTGCAGTCCCTGTCCAGCCACCTGCCTAACTGTGGTGCTGGCTTGGCTGTGGCTTGGCTTTGGGAAGCACCGAGCAGCCTCAAGGAAGGGATGCCCCAAGGACCTGATGTGGCATACAGTGCGACAAAGAGCCACCAGCTGTTAGGGACTCTAGGGGTTTGTGACTTTTTGCATAGCACTTCAAGGCTGGAGTAGTACCATAGTGCCGAAGGCAACGTGACCTCCCCATGCCTTGCATAGCAGCTAGTTCACGTTCACAAGCCCCCTGTCAGTCCATGGCTGACATCAGAGTGGCAACACCCCACTAGCTGGGCAGGTCAGGTCAGGTCAGGGGATGGGGTGGGTGGATGCTGGCATTGTGGTAGAGCAGATTGACACAAGGCAACTGCAGCATGGCTGTGACAAGTGGTGACAGGCTGTACTGATGCTGGACACAACGCTGGGTGCAGCGGCATGCAGTGTTGAGCATGGGCGCAGGGCCAGCGGTGCATGTGGTGTCTTGGGCCCTTCCTGCCAATGTTGGCCGGTGACAGGGTGTCTTGCCAGTGCTGCACTGCATTCACTCAGTGCCCGTGTCATGATACTTGTTCAGTGGACCCAGCAGCCAGAAGCCAATCACTACAGTGGCTACCCCCATCGTCATCCACAGCTGCAGCAGGCTGACACGCGCCACTGCCAGCACTCCAAACAGGATCCAGATGATGACCATAAGCAGGGAGAAGGACGACTTGGCTCCATTGTCGAGTGCCTGCATGCGTTGAAGTGGGGGCCACCCCACCAGCCTGATGTGATCGCCTGACCTCGCCCTGGTGGCCAATGGCATGAGCTTGCGTGCTAGTTGGGACCGGGCGCAGCGGACCTCGGGTTGAAATGGATGGCAGTATGCATCCATCCCAGTCCCCTCAATCAGCCTCAGTGAAACTGCGGCTGCGTATGCTGGTGCGAGGGCATCAAGCCACTGCCGGTCACAAAGTCACGCAAGTCTGAGCTATCACTGGTTGGCCGAGAGGATTGGGTCTGAGCTAGGTCGCCTAACTAAATTCTAGCTGAAGCAAAAAACATAGCAAAAAAGAAAGTCGCATGCAATCACAAGTCATTTTCCTTCTTCACGTACCCGTCCTACCCTCGTTCTAATCAATGTATGAGACTTGTGCATGTCACAGAAAGATGGGTTAAAGGCAAGTGCATTGCCTAAGCTAAGGAGGGAGACAGGCTGCACATGTGGGACAAGCTTGCAACAGTGCCCAGCCAAACATAACTCAGTTAATACTGGAACAACATGGTTGACTGTGGGTCATCTCGCTGCTGCTGAAGCGTCCTTAGTTGCACCCTTGATGACTACAAACCCCACACTCAGCAGTGCGCGGTTTGGACCAGGCAACTACGGCTTGCATGTGGAGCAAAGCAGGTTGTAAAGGATCCATTATGAGAAAAGGCTGTGAGCTGGAGAGGTTGCCGCAGGTAGATGATGAGCACCACTTGTTGTCTGAGTGCCTAACCCCTGATGCGCTGCTGTGGGGATACCAAGTTCTTCGACAGTTCAACTTGCAAGTGTTTGCATGCTGTACTCATGCTTGTAACCATTCGTGGTCGACTTTGCGATATGACATTACAAAGCCTTGAGTAAAGGCCAGCAGGCCTGCACAGTGATCCACAACCGGGATTGGGCCCACAGCCTCAAGGAATGCATGGCATGACATGACATGGCACCCCATGCAATTGCCAAACCTGTGCATGTGGTGTCTTGGGCCCTTCCTGCCAATGTTGGCCGGTGACAGGATGTCTTGCCAGTGCTGCACTGCATTTCACTCAGTGCCCGTGTCATGATACTTGTTCAGTGGACCCAGCGGCCAGAAGCCAATCACTACAGTGACTACCCCTATTGTCATCCACAGCTGCAGCAGGCTGACACGCGCCACTGCCAGCACCCCCAGCCAGCCCTGGCAGCTGGCTCCAGCCGCCAGCTGGCGTGCTTCAGCCCCAAGCCCGCCTTGCCCGCCGTGCACTCCACAGCCCATGTCCTTGGGAGTTGGGAAGGCTAGCTCGCCAGCTGGCCAGCTTGCAGGCCGGAGCTGGTCCAAGCCAGCAGCCCCCAGTCATGGCCGCACAGCTGACGGACGCTTGGCCAGCCCCAGGCGCTGCAGCAGGTCGGCTGTCTCCGCTTGCAGGGCCCCCACAGCCTCGGCCACCTGACAGCAACCGACCAACCGCCTGACGTCAGCCACACGGTGCCACAGGGCGGTGCATACCTGGACCCACACCGCCACCCTCCCCCAGCCGGGGCGACAGCGGCAGCACACGGGCAAGTACCATGCCACAGCGACCGGTGCTGGTGCATTGTTGTAGGTGGGGAAGACCCAGGTGGATACTGACACACACGGTGTCTAGGCACCCACCACCAACCATACCCTGAGGCGACACCCTGGCCAGCCACCTCGCCAGGGCTGCAGCCTGGGCAGCCAGCTGGGGTTCAGTCAGGTGGCGGCCAGCCTGCCCCAGCTTCCTCCCACCTGCGCTCTGCTGTGCTCCGCCTCCTGCTTCAGCCGCACCACGCCCGCGTCATGCTCCGCCTGCGCCTCCTGCATGCCTGCTTGCCGCCGCTGGTCCGATGCCGCCAGGGCCTGGTCCGCGTCATTGACCACTGCTGCCTGGAGCAGCAGCGAGTAGACCTCCGGCAGCACCTGCAGCCAGCAGGCCTGGCCAGCTGGGGTAGGGCGGGCAGGGAGAGCCAGGGATGGTAGGATGCAGGTATTCAAGTGTGGGCACAGGGTATTGAAACATGACTTTTAGAGCAGGAAGGAGGCAGGCAGGCAGGTCCCAGGTGGGGTAGGGGGACACCCCGGAGGAGATTGAAGCAGGGTATGGTAGGTTGTGGTAGGTTGTGGTAGAGTTATGGCAGTAGCGGAGACTACAGCGGGCCCAGCAATGAGGGCAATGAGGGTCACACTCTTGGGCTTGCAGGCTGACAGGGATGGCCTGTGTGCGCTGGGCCTGGCTGGCTGCAGCCCTGCCTGCACCAGGGGCATGGCGGCGCACCTTGTTCTGTGCGATGCTCATTGCGGTCATGTTGCTGTGCTTGCTGCAGTAGCCTGCAGGGCAACAGCACGCAGCCGGCACTCCCTCCACCAGGTCACCAACCAACACCCACCCAGCATGCACAGCATGCACAGCATGCACAGCATGCACAGCAGCGTCTTAGGTCACAGCAGCGTCTGAGGTGGCGGAGGCAAGGATGGTCCAGTGGACGCCACAAGGAGACTGACATGTGCATGTGCATCCCACCGCCGCCCTGGCTCTGGCTGCTGCTTTACCCATACCCGCCGTAGTAAGTGCTGGCTAACTGGCTGCTGCTTTACCTTAGCCCATGACACCACATGTGGGTTAGTCTCCCCAGACCCTTCTTTACCTTGACCCCCCTAGCATGCACTACACACACCACTGGAGCTGCACCTGCTGACACTATCCTCGACTACACACGCTCCCCCCTTCCGCCTCCACCCTCCCGCCTCTCCCCTTGCTGCAACCAGCCGGCTGTGCCCCTGCCTGCTGTGCCCTCTCCTCGCTGCATGGCCACCTGGTGAGGCACCCCGGCGCAGCAGCAGCTGCACAGCGGCGCGCTTGTCCTCCCTCACTGCCGCCATCAGGGCAGTGAACCCATCCCGTGTCTCATGGTCTATGGCAGCGCCATGATCCTGCAAGCTGGCGCAGCAACCGCACACATGCGCACACACATGCACACACAGAGTATGGGTGGGAGGGCAGCAAAGGCATGCCCCGAGGCTACGCTCCTCCCTTGATGCACGCCTGCCGGTGAGGGCATATTATTTAGTTTATTTGTTAATGTTTTATTTTTTATTTCACACATGGAGTTAAAAATCTACGGGCTGTGGTGCCAAGGGGCAGGTAGCAGGGGGACGCTGGCCTGCCTGGTGGCGGCCATGGCTGCACTGGCCCCCACAGGCCTCACTGCCACCTGCCCTCTGCAAGGCCTGGGCGGCACCAGGTGCCAGCTTGCAGGCTGTGAGGCCACTGCCAAGCGGCTAGTGGCCAGATGGTGACCCGGCTGCCACCTGCTCTGCTGCCTGGCTGTGGAATGCTGCAGCCGCACTGAGAGGGTGGGAGGCTGCTGGGGGCAGTCAGGGCAGCGTAGGGAAGGGGCGCTTGAGGCTTGCGTAGCCTGTGTGACCCCATGCAAGAGCCCCCAACCTGTCAGCACTCCGGCCAGCGCTTCCACCACCGCTGTCTCTGCTGCTGCTGATGATGCTGATGATGCTGTCATTGTGCCAGTGGATGCTCTCTGACTTGTTGCGCTGCCGTCAGCACACTGGGGTGGGCATGGCACGGTGCCCCGCATGGGGCGGGCATGTGGCTGTGGGATTGGTGCAGGTTGTGAGGCCTGGCTTAGCTCTGGGCTGTAGCAGTGCGTTACACTGGTCACACTGTTTAGTGGAGAGCTGGCTCCCATAGCATTGGCTGGCTCACAGCTGCCCAGCTGTTTGTCGTGATGCACACCACACCTTCCACTCACCGGCTTAGGGCTAGGGCTAGTGCCTAACCCATATGTCTGCCCCGGTCAGCCTAGCCCATGCCATGACTGCAACCCATTACTGTTTCACTCACCAGCAGCAGCTGCAGCGTCTCGCAATCACCAACAGTGGCGGCAGTGGTCAGTGGTGTGCCACGCGCTGTCTCCATGTCAGGCCTGGCGCCAGCGCCCAGCAGGGCTGTGATGCAGCCTCCCTCACCACTCAGGATTGCGGCACGCAAAGGGGTTGTGCCACTGGATGTGCACACGTCAGGTGTGGCACCAGCTCCCTGCGCATGGGGGGCAGCAGCAGGCCAAGCAAAGGTGCGCTGGCGACGAACAGGGTGAGCAGCATGTCGACAAAAAGCAGTGCGGAGAGTGCATATGACGGAACTGGGACAATGGGAAAAACAATGCGAGCACTGACCAGCAAGGTCGTGACCACTTTGGTGTGCCCATGCTCGGCAGCTGCGATTAATGGCAGCAGCCCTGAGGTGCCAGCCCCGTTTGGGTCAGCACCCAGTTCCAGTAGAGTTGTGACCGTGTCGGGGTCTCCGCTGCGCGCCGCAGATATCAGCTCATCCTGACGACCAAGCGCCTGGTTCTTCATCCTCTACTATAGAGCTGCATCATCTCGTTGTCTGTGTTTGTTTGTAATACGTGCATTTTCAGTCTCGGGGCTAGCAATTGCATCCGTCTGTCATCACGTGCACTGTCTACTCCTTTAAACCTCCAGGGTGTGTCCTTGAAGTACGTGCATGCCACAAGAATGTTGTGCATGCCGGTGCTCTGCCATGTTTTCATTGCAGCCCCCTTGTCCCTCACTAGAGCTTCCATTGGAGCTGGAGAGTCTCAATTCCGCCAGCTGCCCCATGGCCTATGTCCCTCCTGCCCTCACCCTCCATACTGCAAGCTGCCCGCCCCCGCCCCCGCCCCCGCCCCCGCCCCCGCCCCCGCCCCCGCCCCCGCCCCCGCCCCCGCCCCCGCCCCCGCCCCCGCCCCCCCGCCCCCGCCCCCGCCCCCGCCCCCGCCCCCGCCCCCGCCCCCGCCCCCGCCCCCGCCCCCGCCCCCGCCCCCGCCCCCGCCCCCGCCCCCGCCCCCGCCCCCGCCCCCGCCCCCGGCCCCCGCCCTGATTTTACCGTGTGAGGAGAAGATGGACCATGAGCAACCCACTAGGCGTGCAGACGGGAAGCCTCCAGAAGGGCAGGTGTACCTCCGCCTGTTGCGCCCAGCCTGGAGCCAGCAGCGTAACCAGCCTGTGCGGGGCCTGATGTGATGCCCGTAGTGGCCCCCCGCAAGCCCCCACAGGCCCCATGCAGCAGCCAGGAGGCCACACAGCCAGCAGCCTCAGAGCCAGGGCCCAGCACTCCCCCTCCAGCCAAGCGCAGCAAGCGCACCGAGGCTGAGCAGGCTGCTGAGCCCACCCAGCCCACCAAGGGCAAAGGCAAGGGCAAAGGCAAGGGCAAAGGCAAGGGCAAAGGCAAGGGCAAGGGCAAGGCTGTCAAAGCCAAGCCAGCACCACAGCCAGGCAGGTGGCTGGACAGGGACTGCAATGCAGCTTTGAACATGCAGCGCATTGGGGAGAGCAGGTGGCGCCCGCTGGAGCTGTGCTGATGGCCAAAGCAGACAGCTCTGCCACCCAAGGGCAAGGAGTTCCCTGGCCTGAGCTAAAGCGGGTGCGAGACAAGCCACCCAAGGCCCAGCAGCAGCAGCAGGAGCCTGCTGTGGCACAGTAGTGTGCCCCCCTTTGTTGAGCTGTAGCAGCTTACAATCAGCGCATGTTTTGTCTTGCCAACTCTACACAACAGTCCTCGCAGTCAGGCAATAGTGTAGGTGGTAGGCACTCATGCACCGTGTCCATGTGCATTGGGTAAACTCCACACAGGCCATGAACACCAATTGAGTCGGGCCACTAGTAGTCCCTAGTATTCCCGCTAGTGGCTGCTAGTGGCCACTACTGGTCCGGCTCAAATGGAGGCCCTAGTGAGGGACAAGGGGGGGTGTAGCTGTTCGTCATTTGTGAGTGGCTCATTTGTCATGCCAAACCGTGTAATATCCGGTATTAGTTTTTTGCTTTACCGCAGTATTAGAACAGGAAAAAGCACCAAGCAGTTCCTACCTCGTGACGCCCATTCTTTCACAGCCCACACATCGGTCGTTGAGTAGATGTCGGCTCTTGCTGATGTGCCCACAGAGGACCTGCTGCGCGAGCTGTCCCATCGCCTAGAATGCACCAAGAAACCTGAGAAGCGGCTGATCCTCATTGGTGAGGCTCCTCGCGAGGCGTCCTCGCGGGAAGGCAGCCGACCCATTGCGTCGGTGCATTGCCGCGCAGGGCCTCCTGGATGCGGCAAGGGCACGCAGTCACCTCGCATCAAGTACGACCACTGCTTGTGCCACCTGGCAACTGGTGGGCCCATATAGGGCTGGCATGGTTTGAGAGCAACTACGTAGCAGCAGCAGCACCAGCAGCCACCATGCCAGGCTGGCAATGCTGGCATGAGGGCGGTGGGGTGGCACTGGTGAATGTCACTTTGCCCATCGCCCACTTGCCATCTTCCAGCATAAGAGCTGGTATACTAACAACTGGCTGTCGTTACTAAGTCTACCTGCCCTTAGTGCATAGGAACACTGCAATGGTATGCGCCATGTGGTGTGCAATGGATCTGCGATGTGGTGTGATATTGTGTGACCCCAGGCGACATGCTCAGAGCGGCAGTGGCGGCCAAGAGTGCTCTAGGCCTGGAAGTGGGTAGCCTGTCACCACTTGCTCAGCCTGTCTATCTCGACCCTGCAGCTGCTCCTAGCTGCTGTCCTTACCTCCTCCACCCTCAACCTTGCAGCACAGCCAGCATGGCTCGCGCGGCGCTGCGCTGCACTGCACTGCGCTGCACTGCACTGCACTGCACTGCACCATGCCCTGTGGTAGCTCCCACCCATGGCACAGCTCCTGCCCATGCCTGGCATGTCTGGTGAGCTGCAGGCCAAGAAGGCCATGGACTCGGGGGGTCTGGTGTCAGACGACATCGTGATCGGGCTCATAGCGGAGGCCACCAAGACGCCAGAGTGCTCCCGTGGCTTCATCCTGGATGGCTTCCCACGCACAGTGGTGCAGGTGAGGCCCACGCCTGCCGGCCCACCCGCCCGCCCGCCCGCCTGCTCGACCTCCCGCCTGCCGGTCTGCCTGCCCTGATGCTGCGGCCGCCTTCCACCAGTTCTGGAAATACTCAGCAGAGTTGACATGTTCAAATCTAGATTGCAGATTGCAATCACTATTGCCATTTCATTTGTGTTTCACAAAGCATGCTGCTGCTGCCGCTGTTGTTCAACGGCGGTGCTATGATTCCCACCCACCAACCACCCACCCACCCACCCACCCACCCACCCACCCACCCACCCGCTCCTGTAACGCTCCTGTAACGCTACAACACCAACATCCTGGTGCCTGCTGCCTGGTGGGCCCTGCTTAAAGGCGCAAAAGCTGGATGAGATGCTGGCCAGCCGCGGTCAGAGCATCGACAAGGTGCTGAACTTCCAGGTCCCTGACTCAGTGCTGGTGAGTCACAGACCTCCTGCAGCTGCTAGTCGCTCTCGTCCCCCTTCCTTCCTCCCTCCCCTCTGCCCCCACCCCTTCCCTCTGCCCTCAAGCCTGCATAACCACCCAGGTCATTCGCTGGGCCATAGGCCCAACCCTCAGGGTGGTCATGTCGGCAGGCTAGTCTGCGCAAGCCAGTGTCCCCCACTACCGGCAGCTGCTCGCCCCACATCCCTCACACACCCCTGTTGTGGCGTGTCCCTGCTGGGCAACCCACCGACCCTCCTGACTCACTCACTGCCCCAGAGGGCCCCTACTCCCTCCCCTGCCTCCACAGAGGTGTGCTGCACTAGGGCACTGCTGCCTGCCACCCAGCACCCGTGACCCCTTGCCACTATGCATGCTTGCATGCATGCTTGCATGCTTGCTCCTGCTTGCTCCTGCATGTCCCTGCTCTGCCTGTGTTCCTCTGCCACCATGCCTGCCTGCCTGCTCACCCCTGTGGTGCTACCACCCTCTCAGCCAAGCTCTATCTGCACACTTGGTATCATGGCGATGCCATACACGGCGTCCCAGCCTCCCGCCCCTGCTGCTTCGTCCTGCACTTTGCCTGCTGCTGCATGCCATCACACCCCACACCCGCCAAGCTTCAAGCGCTGCCTGGCCCACCTGGCATGCAGCCTCACGCTCCTGCACACCACCCCTAGCCCTGTCAGCCCTCCTACACCCAGCTCCTGGCACACCCTCCATGAGCAGGGGGCTGACCCACAGACTGGCCTGTGACTCCTCCTGCCACCACTCCCCTCCTGCTCACACTCCTGCCCATGACCCTTGCGACCAGCACACGCTGCCAAACTCTACCCTAGGCCACCCCTCCAACCACCACCACTCCATTGAGTCACTGCCTGCTGCTGCTCGTCCCTTCTAGGGCACCTCGCTCGAACCCCAGGCCTGGGGCTGCAGGCTGGCCTGCCTGCCTGACCCCCCTGCAGCTGCTGCTTCTCCCCCTGTGCTGCTGCCCACCCTCCTCCCACCGCCCTCCTCAGGTGTCATGAGCTGCTGTGGGCCATGCAGGTAGATCGGGTGGTAGGCCGCCTCATCCACCCAGCCAGCGGCCGTTCCTACCATGAAAAGTTTGCCCCTCCTAAGGTGCGACATAGGCCTGCGCCACAGGCAGGGTGGGGTGGGGCCCGTCTAGCGCAGCAGGGCTGGCAGAATGTGGTGCAGCAGCCTGGGCAGCAATTGCCTTCGTTACTGCGGAGGGGTTGTGCATGCTGCCGCCCTCAACACAAGCTTTTGTAGTGCACTGGGCCAGGCGCTGGCTAGATGGCCCAGACCAGACCAGACCAACTCTCTGGTGATGTGTGGAGTTTGCTGAGGCTCAGCCTGCTGTGGTGCAGGTGCCAGGCAAGGACGACTTCACCGGCGAGCCTCTCATCAAGCGCAAGGACGACAACGCAGACACTCTGACTGCTCGCCTCAGCGCCTTCCATTCGCAAACCACACCGGTAAGCGGCCTCCAGGTACATGCAAGCTGGTGCCTTTCCTTGCATGCATGAGGGCACAAAGCTGCACGTGCAGCTCCTAAGCTTGTACCTCGCCCCGGTACGATATTGTGTGTGATGTCAAGCGCATGGGTGCTGACAGCTGGCATGGCACACTGATGCTGCTGTGCCCGGCAAGAGGCTTGCGTAATGTATGCTGTGCCTCGCCCTACCTGCCAGGTCATTCATTACTATGCAAGCAAGGTGGTGAGCCTGGACGCTGACAAGCCACAAGCCGAGGTCGCAAAGCAGATTGACCATACCCTGGTGTGACCCTGGTGTGACCCTAGTGAGCTCCTCTCAACACTGCACTTTGGGGCTCCCTTCGTGTTGAGAGGGCCCAGTGCCAGCCCGCTGGTCGCTGCAGTGTCGTTCCTGGAGTGCGGCCACTAGACCTGAGGAAGAGTGTTGAAGGGCTATCTTGGCTTTGGCACAGGCCCTGTGACAGACACTGTGACATGATTCTTGGCTATCTTCGCCATGCACTTCATGATCCTGTGCAAAAGCAAAGGTTCCTAGGCCGCATGACAACAGCACGAAAGGTGCACATGATGGTTTTGTTGGCAGGTTCTTGCAACCACCACCACCAGCACCACCAATATCAAACAAAGGTCGACCCGGCTTCGATGACCTCCGGCATTGGCAGACTTAGTACAACCTAGTTAGAATATCCTCTTCATCAGCGACACAACCAGGCAACCTATTCTCATGTCACGGGTGTGATGCCATCGGTTACTTAACCTTGGCGGTCTCAGCTGCAACATCCCACAGTTGTGCGGCAATAGTGGGATCGTACGACTGCGAACACAGACAACAACGACGATTGCGGTCAGCTCCCCTTCACATGTCACAGCACTCGGCCTGACCACTCAGCGATCCCACCCGCCACCGACTACTTACAAGCGTAGACGAGCGTACTGGGCGGCAGCCACTGGCGAGCACGCCACGAGTGAGTTTGCGCAGAGGCCAGTCCAGCAGCGAGGACTGCAGCGCTGTAAGGCCCCAGATGATGCCCTTGATGTGCTGCAGCCAGCTGGTGCCCTGCGGCCATTTCGTAGACCGCCCCACACACAGCAATGCACACCCGCCTCCGCAGCAAGCCCATCCATGTCTCTTTGCGACGAGCATGACAGCAAGGCAGGCGCCAGTACCATGCACATTAGCAAGCCTTTTCCTTTGAGCATCTCTCTGCCCCTTGCAGTGGGTTGAGCACCCGTCATTGCACATCCTCCTATACCTCCATGCGGGACCTCCATGTGCCTATTCCTCAGAGGGTGGTAATGGCACTGGCCGAGCGGGACTGACCTTGCCCCTGAACCCATCCCAGTTTGTAATGATGGGGTTGTTGAACAGGCCCCGGGAGTAATAGCGGAGGTCATCAGCGGGGCTCACACGGGAGCCGTCCTCCTTGGTGCGCACTCCAGCCTTCCAGTCCACCTACATCCCATGCAAACCCACAAGTTGGGACCAGCCCCACCTCCCTCCTTGAGAAGTAGCGTTTCAGTACAAAATCTTGAAGACGGGATGCACGTGTGGCACGTGTGGGACATGCCTGCATATCTCTCAAGCTTCTCAAGAATTAACGCGTATTGGTAAACATGTACACCACCACCACCATAGTAGGCACACAATGTCACTGTGGCCAGGGTGGAGCAGCTGGGAGGTAGGCTGCAGCCTGTTCAGGGGCACGACTGCCTTGCACATGCGCCGCGCCAGAGACATTCCAACGCATGAGTGTTCAGCCAGCCTTCACCAGGCACCAGGCACCCACCGTGGCAGCGTGGATCACGCACTTTGCACCGTCCTCCGGTGGTGAGTAGCAGGCGTCGATGATGGTCCTGTGCACACCCACCATCCCTCACTCAGTGGCAGCACTGCCTGCAGGCTCCGCTGGTATATGCAGGCTGACGAGCCCGGCTCACATGTAGCTCGACTGCTCACAGTCACATACCTACCCATCTGCCAGCTGCTGCACAGCCTGCGCCCCTGACCCTGCCCACCTTCCCACCCACCCACCCAGCCTGGGCCCCCGAGCGCCCTGTGGGCCTGCTGTCACCAGCCGCCCCTCCCTGCCCGCAGCCCCTCCTAGCCCAGCCTCAGCCCCTGTCTCCAGTCCTCCCAGCGCCCACTGCCAGCCCCACCGCCTTGCACGCTGCCTTGCTGACCTCCACCCCTTCCCTCCCAGCGCCCACTGCAGCCAGCCACCTGTAGATGCCCTTCTTGAACATGGGGCTGGCGGTCCAGATGTTGGAGCGCACTCCCCCTGGGTCAGCTGCGCAGCTGGTGACCCCTAGTAGCCCTAGCCGGCGCTGCAGCTCGTACGCCATGTACACGTTGGCCAGCTTGGTGTGCTCGTAGTAGCCACAGCGCCAGTCCGTAAGGAAGGCACGGGCGTCCTTGATGCGCACCTCTCGGTGCTTGATGGATGCCACAGTCACGATGCGGGCCTTGCTGCTGACCAGCTGCACCGCGCACATCACAGGGAGGGAAGGGGTGGAGATCAGCAAGGGAGCGTGCAAGGCTGTGGAGCTGGCATGGCCGAGGGGGGGCCTGGGGGGTTGGGCCGCAGAGTAGAAGGAGAGTGCCAGTACCAACATTGACTCGGTGGCATTCCTAATGACTAACTAGCTGGAGCATCTATGCTGCAGCATGCACTTGCTGAAGGGTGCACCACCTGCTATGTGGCAAGCTGGGGTATGCAGGTCAACGCATGGCGCCAACGCGATGGCCACTGCATGCCATGCTTGGTCTAGCAGGGTCTCACACAGGGTTCAGGCCAGCCGTCCCAGTGGACCCGGTGCACTGAATGCCATCAGGGTGCAGCAGGAGGGGCCTACCTTTTTCTCCAGCAGGCGTGTCAGGGTGTAGGGCCCTAGGAAGTTGGTCTGGGCGATGCCACCCACACCCTCCTCAGTGAAGCAGCGCTTCATGAAGCTCACTCCAGCGTTGTTGACCAGGATATGGAGCTCAGGGTAGGCAGCGTTCACCTGTGGGCGGTGGATAGGTTGTCAGCAAGGAGGCAAGCAAGCAGCAGCCATGGGCACAGGTAGCAGCAGCCATGGGCAGAGGAAGCTGCAGCCATGGGTACAAGGGTACAGGAGGCATGGGTGGGGTGCCAGGTTAGGGAATACCTGTGCCCTGTGAGTTGCCTGCGTGGCAAACGCTCCACCCTGCCCCACACCTCTGTGCCAGCTATGCCTCAGGCCTGGCACATTCAAGCAATCGCCCTGACATTGCCAGCGGTAGGTCCATGCAGTCTGCTCTAGTCTGGCACTTACCTCAGTGGCGAAGCTGCGCACACTCTCCTGTGACATTAGGTCCAGCCCAGGGTTGGGAACATGAACCTTAGCTTTTGGAAAGCGTGCTCTGCACACAAAGTCACGTAGGGATGGGCTAGTCATACGCGCAAGCTGCAGGTAGCATTTGGTGGCTTCCTTCCACGTACTTTATTTGCTCTGCCACCTGCTGAGCTGCGGTCTTGTTGCGGCAACCCAGGATCACTGTAGCACCCCGGGCTGCCAAGGCTGCAGCTGTCTCACTGCCAATGCCTGAGTTCGCTCCAGTGACCAGGGCCACCTTGCCCAAGAGATCATCAGCAGGGGTGGAGCGCCCCATACTAGCAAGCGAGCTTGGCTCTGTCACGCAGCAGGCGCGCAGCAGGGCACAGCTTTCGATTAAGGGTGCCCACCGGATTGCTTAGCAAGCTGCACCTCCCCGACACTGCTGGGTTTACGTCTATACCTCGATTTGGCTAACTTTGATCGAGGCGCGGCGAAATTGCAAGCCTTCCTGTCAGGCCTACGCTACCCAACGATGCAAACGTTGTGTCCGCGCGTGTCAGTTCTGGTCGTTGTCCCTGCAACAATGTATCCAATGTCGAATGTGCCCTACTCCATGCCACAAGCTGCAAGGTTTGCAACATCAACACAATGGTAGCGGCGAGCGCATGAATTCATGTATCATTACATGCAGTGTTCAGGCCCGCCCGCAGACCACTTCCCATGGAGTCGCCCGCGGAGTTGGT
The DNA here is from genome assembly GCA_030144725.1 of Haematococcus lacustris. Lineage (NCBI taxonomy): Eukaryota > Viridiplantae > Chlorophyta > Chlorophyceae > Chlamydomonadales > Haematococcaceae > Haematococcus > Haematococcus lacustris. Next base: position 2,561,224 of record JASKMD010000014.1, on the reverse strand, counting down.
GTGACAGCGGGCTATAAACTGTGGAGTGCCCGGACATCGTTCTGCTGCTTGGGACAGGCAGCTGCAGCTCCTTGATGGAGCCTTAAAGAACCTATCGAAGGGTATCGAAGTCTATTCTAGTCACAGCTCTAGCACCAGCCCCGCATTGCCAACCTCGGGCAATGCCAACCTTGCATCGTGCTGTGCTGTGCGTGTAGAGCACGCCGCAAGATGCAGCGGGATGCGAAGTTGCTGTTAACTGCCTACTTCAACTTGAAAGGTACAGCTTTTGCTCTTTCCGTATGTTCGTGACGATCGGTGCAGACGATCGGTGGTATTTGGCATGCAGACCTCCCACGGTGCATCACCCTTTCCCACCGGTCCACGGAATCTTGCGAACCTCTCGCTACTGCCTGGTTTGAACTAACGAACTGTTTCAACTATCTCTTGTATTATCCTGGCAAGCCCACAACCGGAGAGCGCAGATAATTCACACGGTAAGAAATCGGGTAATACTCGGATTTTGTACATCAGCAAAAGGCCGAAAAGTTGGGGGCCCAACCGCCAGCTACGCCAGGCCGCAACCGCACCCACCCGCAGCAAGACTCTCCAAGCACGTTGCGGGGCAGCCACATCGATGGCTCCCCTGCGCCCGCCCCCACCCTGAACGCTGAACGCTGAACGCTGTTCAACAACGCAATGCAGCCAGTCTGTAGCCTGCAGAGAGAAGGCAGCAATCTCTGCATCGAGAGCCCTGTAGTTTCACGGGCGAGGAGAAAGCTCGAGAGCGCCTGGAGCAGCTGGAGGGTGACGAAAAGGAAGGCCATACAAGCTGCTTTCGTCTGTGGAGAAGCCCCGTTCCGCTCGCAGCACCTCATCTGGTTCACAGCATCACCCTCGAACTCTAATTGTGACCACTACAGCGCTCATGGCCCAAACATCATAGCAGCTAGCCAACTGCACCCCACCCTCATGCCAGACTTGGGGCTGGTGATGGCCACCATCACCAGCAGCAAGGGGGTAGCAATCGTTGGTGTTGTAGCCAAGCACCTTCAAAGTTTGCGCCTTGAAATTGAGCAGTCGAAGCTGAAGCTCATGGGGCCAAAGGTGCACTCCTTGTTGCTGTAGTTAGTACTCACTCATTGCATTGCCTGTTGTCGCAGTGGAACTGTGATGAGGCCACAACAACTAGAAAGACCAAGAAATCACGAAAGTGTACAGGTGGGAAGAGATGTGCTCAAGGTGTGCACACATCCAAGAGCAGAGCAGCCATGTTTTGTTGGTGCAGGGCTAGAAGAGGAGCACACCACAGAGCCCCCTGGCCCTGACGCTGGCCTGCAGCACACACCCATGGGCCAAGGCCAGCAGCACACCCCAGTGGCCCCTGGCCTTGGCCCTGCCCTGCAGCTCCAGCACACCCCCAGGGGCCTTGGCCAAGGCCTGCAGCAGCAGCAGCAGCTGCAGCACACCCCAGTGGCCCCTGGCCCTGGCTCTGGCCCTGGCCCTGGCCCTGGCCCTGGCCCTGGCCCTGGCCTGGCCATGCAGCTGCAGCACACCTCCAGGGGCCAAGGCCAGCAGCAGCAGCAGCAGCTGCAGCACACCCCAGTGGCCCCTGGCCCTGGCCCTGGCCCTGGCCCTGGCCCTGGCCTGGCCATGCAGCTGCAGCACACCTCCAGGGGCCAAGGCCAGCAGCAGCAGCAGCAGCTGCAGCACACCCCAGTGGCCCCTGGCCCTGGCTCTGGCCCTGGCCCTGGCCCTGGCCTGGCCATGCAGCTGCAGCACACCTCCAGGGGCCAAGGCCAGCAGCAGCAGCAGCAGCTGCAGCACACCCCAGTGGCCCCTGGCCCTGGCTCTGGCCCTGGCCCTGGCCCTGGCCCTGGCCCTGGCCCTGGCCTGGCCATGCAGCTGCAGCACACCTCCAGGGGCCAAGGCCAGCAGCAGCAGCAGCAGCTGCAGCACACCCCAGTGGCCCCTGGCCCTGGCCCTGGCCCTGGCCCTGGCCTGGCCATGCAGCTGCAGCACACCTCCAGGGGCCAAGGCCAGCAGCAGCAGCAGCAGCTGCAGCACACCCCAGTGGCCCCTGGCCCTGGCTCTGGCCCTGGCCCTGGCCCTGGCCTGGCCATGCAGCTGCATCACACCTCCAGGGGCCAAGGCCAGCAGCAGCAGCAGCAGCTGCAGCACACCCCAGTGGCCCCTGGCCCTGGCTCTGGCCCTGGCCCTGGCCCTGGCCCTGGCCTGGCCATGCAGCTGCAGCACACCTCCAGGGGCCAAGGCCAGCAGCAGCAGCTGCAGCACACCCCAGTGGCCCCTGGCCCTGGCCCTGGCCCTGGCCTGGCCATGCAGCTGCAGCACACCTCCAGGGGCCAAGGCCAGCAGCAGCAGCTGCAGCACACCCCAGTGGCCCCTGGCCCTGGCTCTGGCCCTGGCCCTGGCCCTGGCCTGGCCATGCAGCTGCAGCACACCTCCAGGGGCCAAGGCCAACAGCAGCAGCAGCAGCACACCATAGTGGCCACTTGCCTTGCCCCTGCCCCTGCCCCTGCCCCTGCCCTGCAGCTGCATCAGCTGCTGCAGCAACAGCTACTCCAGCCCTGCCCGGCTGTGCCCCCTGCCCTGCAGCAACAGCAGCACTTGGTATCTGGCAGGAGCCACCCAAGTAAGTCCTCCCACACACGCTGGTAAAGCACCTAGTGCAGCACAGGTAGAAGTCAGGTTGTTGCGGACTCATTGCAACACATCTCCCCCGCACCCGCAGATGTGCCCCTACTGGTGGCAGCAGCAAGGAGAGGGTCAGCAAGTGGCACAGTTCAGCCAGGTACCTGAAGCAAGCCCCCCTCCTGACTTGCCAACCAACCAAACCCCACCATCTCCCAGTTCGCTCCTCCCTCTACTCCTTCCCTCCCCTCACCACTGCCCCCTGCCAGGTTGCCTACCTGCCCCTACACCCTGCGGCGGCTTGATGCTTTGTCACCAGCCACATGCTCCTCTTCATGGCTCTTCCTGTGCATTACAGGTGTTGAAGAAGTGGCATCCATGGGTCAGGGCCAGGTGGAGAAGCGTGCCAAGACTGCACTTGCTCTGCATGCACAAGACAAGAGCAACATCATCATCAACGATGCCTTGGTGACATTTCTGCACCGCATGCAAGTGCTAGAGCTTCCAGTGACCAACACAGTGTACAAGCAAGTGTATTCAGCAGTGAACGGACAGGGATTTGTGTGCTCAGTGTCACGCATGGAGCGGTGATGGCATGCAGCGCTCATGCCGCTCATGTCACTTAGCCCAGCCCTGCGGACACCCATATGTTTCTTTCATGCCTTTCCATGGTCGCATTGGGCCCGATGTTTGCTCTAAACAATGACGTGATTTTTGCATGCTTGTAACAATCTCTCTCTCTAATTGGGAGGGTAATGAGCGTCAAGGCGTCCCCAATGAGTTCCACACAGCTCCCCACCACTGACTCCATGCAGGCCCTATCAGTGCAGTCAGAGCCCATCTGAGAAGAATGTTGCATGGTACAAAAGCTTTCAAAAGGCTGTCCTGAGCGTCCGTTCAGTTCCATGCCACACAACGTGATTTGTAAGCTGTAAATGGGCAAGATGTAATGAAGAAAACGGTGCTGGTCATTAGCCGTGTATCCTCTTCACGAATGATACCTACGCCCCTTGTATGGACAACACCACCACGCGGTGATGCGCTATGGCCGCAAATGTGGTAGCTACTTGCTACACACCCCCTTTGCATGTATGCATCACGGTCATGCCTAGCAGGTGCAAGCCTGGCCGTGTTGCACACCCAATGCGTCACAGCCAGCTAGACTACGGATGGTACCTATGGTGGAGGCTCACCAGATCCAGCCATATGCTTGGGTGTGGTGCGCCACATGCCCCTTGTATGGACAACACCACCACGCGGTGATGCGCTAATGCTGCAAACGTGGTAGCCACCTGTTGCATACCCCCCTTGCATGTATGCATCACAGTCATGCTTAGCAAGTGCAGGCCTGGCAGCGATCCACACCCAATGTGTCACAGCTAGCCCCCAGCTAAGCACCCAGCCCCCACCTCAGCACTCCCACCCACTGCTTAGCACCCACCGCTAAGCACCCACCCACTCTGACGCTGACCCTGGAAGTCACGTTGTCGCATGCTACCCTTTGCCCATTCACGGTCGACGGCTGAAGCGGTGCAACACTCGTAATAATTGAGCTTCTTTTGTTGGAATGCTTACATTACAAGCTACCAATGGACAGATCAACCAAAGTCAGTCGAGGGGCCTGGCTACTGGTGTTAATGAGTGAAGCCATGAGTGAACCCAGCGCATGCTGCCAGGCTGAGCGGTTGCGGGCTTAGTCATGCTGTCGTTACACGCCGAGCTACGGCACATGTGTACAACTCATTCACCTCATAATGAAGCTTCCAGCCAGCTCCATCATATTGCTGGCGTTATGTCAAGCAATTAGAAAAAAGGCGTTGTAGGCACCCCCATGCGCCCAGCCTCAGGATGTTTCGATTATGCCCACAGTAGGTTCTGCAACTTTGCCAGCATGCCCTCAAAGTGAATGATGTGCTGCTGAAGGTAGAACTGCCTCCCACCGGCCTGCGCTCCCTCCCCTGCCTGCGCTGCTGCACATGCAGCCCGGCTAGCACGCAAAATGAAGTGCAACCATGCATTCAGCCGTGCTCGCTCTAGCTTCAGCAGCGCTAGCTGCTCCAGGCATCTCTGGCTGTCGCTGAGAAGGTGGAAGAACTGCCGACCAAAGAAAAGGACCTTGCCCTCGGGAGAGTTCTGGGATTCCTTCTCCCAAGGTGCTGGCTCCCCCCGCACCATGCTACGCAGCTGGCTGCTGGTCACGCGAACCTGCAAGGGCATGGCCAAGATTGCCAGATTGTGCCCAGGCATGCCCTAGCTAGCTGCCACAACTGCTGCCACATGCATGCTTGTTGCCACACATGCTGACCTGGTTGGGATGCTGGGTAGTGCCAAGCACCTCCCACAGTGCCAGCTGATCAACCAGCTGGTGCGCTTGCTTCATCTTGGCTTGGCTCTGTCTTGCCAAGGCTCTGGTGTCCTTGTCTGCCACGCCCCACTCCTTCTGCTGGGTCTCCAGCTGGGCCACGAGTAGCACGAACTGCCACACCATGCTCTGCAGGCTGCATAGGCACACACGCAACAAGGCACAAGGCCATGATGATGAATGTGTTGGCTGCCTCTAGCTTCTGCCCCGCCACCTGCTGCACCATCGGCGTCAAAGGGGCCTGCTCCTGCTGCCCCCTCCTCCTCTGCAGCAGCAGCAACATCATAGCATGTGCCACACCCATGTGCCACACAAGTGCAACAACTAGTTGTTGCTATGTTGCTATGGCGCACCAGGCAAGGTGACGCAGAGTGGGCAGTCAGCAAAGGGCCCTGTAGGCAGCCTTGAGCAACCCAGGGCTGTCAAGGTGGTGGCACCATGCGCCGCTGCCTGGTAGCTGAAGTACGCACTGCTCAGCGCGTCAACCCTGATGGGCCGCCTTGCTGGGTGCAGCGTGTAGGGGTGGTGCACGATGTGAATCATTTCTGTGTACCCTGTGCATAGAAAACAGACGGTGTTGGCTATGCAATGGTAGCAATCCCACTAGCCCTGCAGGAACCACGCAAATTTGCGAGAACAAAGATGCAAGTGTCCTACCTGACATGCTCATGGCGTGCGCCATGGCTGGCGAGTAGGTCTGCAGGAGGGTCTGGTCAAACCAGATGCTGGGCTCTTTGGGGGTGTTGCCCCAACACCCATGGGGGACAGGTGACACTGACACCGCGTTCTTGCACCCTGTGCAAATACGCTCTGGTATGCGCAGTGTGCAGCGGTGCTGCATGCTGACATACTCCACTGTACACCATTTGTCTGGCTGCTGCACCACTGCTGCACCAGGACATCAATGGATCTGTTGCTGGTTGATTCGTTCTTGCAAGTCGTCCTGAACAAGCTTGCAGCGGCGAGCCGCTGCTGCTGCTTGTGAGGGCGCGTACGCAAGCAGGTCATGCCTGTCTGCTGCCTCACGGTCTCGCCAAGCAAGATTAACAGCTTCAACCCTATGCTGGTGACCCCTACCGCCTGCTGCCTGCCGCTTGCTGCCTCCTGCACCAGAACAGCCTGCCTCCTGCTCCTGGTCCTGCTCCTGGCTTGGGTCTACCTGGTCCTGGACCTCCGGCTGGTCGTGGTATGCACGTTGAGACGCACGCTGAGGAGCAGGCTGACCAGGGCGATTTCGCCTACGCATAGGCTGGGCTGGCTGGGCTGGCTGGGCTGGCAGCGGGGCAGCACCGCCCATGCTGAACTTTACGGTTTGGCCTGCGCCCCGCTCTCGGCGAGGGTAATTAAGATGCATTGCGTTGTTGAACAGCGTTCAGCGTTCAGCGTTTAGGGTGGGGGCGGGCGCAGGGGAGCCAGCGATGTGGCTGCCCCGCAACGTGCTTGCTGCGGGAGGGTGCGGTTGCGGCCTGGCGGAGCTGGCGGTTGGGCCCCCAACTTTTCGGCCTTTTGCTGATGTACAAAATCCGAGTATTACCCGATTTCTTACCGTGTGAATTATCTGGGAGAGCGTGGTGTTGTTTTGAGCGGTGTGAGGTCGGTGTGAGTCGGTAACAAGCTAGTTACCATGTACATGTAATTCACTCGTCCATGATGTTCTTCAATTGGACTCATTGAGATTGGGCCGCTATGATACCCTCTTGACTTACAAGCTCAATGCTACGACGCGGAGGGTACAGGGGAACAGCTCCGTTTGCAAGGGGAAATGCGTTATGGGGCGTGAGGTCCGCGTTCGCCCGTCAAAGCTCACTTAGCGACACTCGGCAAATGGTTGTTTGTGTTCAGCTGAGCGTCAGCACCACCGGAGCCAACCACAGAGAGGCTGACCTGCTTTCTGTCAAAAATGAAAGTGAGGCAGGAGCAGACCTGAAAGCATCGACAGCCCTTCCGGTTCGGGTGTCGGGCACGGATGTCAGGTAGGGTGAGGGTGTGGGTCTCCAGCAAGGGTGGGGTGAAGTAAGATGGCACCAGCAGCATCAATCCTGCATGTAAGGCATAGGAGGTAGGAGGTTTGTTAGCCATGATGGGCTGTTCAGTGACATCAGCCGTGCCGGGGCTAATGTGGGCATGCCAGCGCGCCAATAGTGCCGATGGCCACAGAACATCACTTCCAATCCATGCACTCCTCTCACCCCACTGCCCTGCCATCGATGCAGTCCAACAAAACTTGTTCAACAAGGAACAACATGTGTAATCTCACTCAGCTCCTACAAACATGTTGTAGCATCCTCGGTCGCACCCTTGATGACTGCAGCCCCCACAACGGTGGCACTTTCCCGACAGACCACTGGGCACCCCACCAACACTAACATCAAGATACACCTGCTGGCTGTGACAACGCATCTGTGGCTGTGGCAGTCTTGTCTCCGTCGTCTCTGATGCCCTCATCACGATCATGACAACAAGAAGCCAGGCTGCCATCGATGCAGTGCACTGTGTCCTGCCTGTCTGTTCCACTGCCCCAGCCTTCGCCTCAATGCCAAGGCTCTGCTTGTGGAGCCTGCCCTGCCAGCCCTGCCAGCACCAGGGTCACCACCCAAGGCAGCACGGGAGCAGGAGGAGCGGGACAAGGCGCAGCACAGGGCGCACATGCGGCGCAACAGGTGGGCAACAGCTGACAAGGGGCGGGTGCCAGTGCCTCAGTGCTCCTTGTCATCAGTTTGGCTGTGTCACACGGCATCACACACTGCCCCACATTGCCTCACATTGTAGCGAAAGGTGCAGCCACACGACTGCCAGTGGGCAGCATGTGTGCCTTGGGCAGGGGCTTGGGCTACCAGCTGGGACCTCAGAGTCATGGAGCCAGAGTGTGAGTAAGCAGCTGGGCTCAGACGCCACTGCCCTGGCCCTGGCCCCGGCTCCAGTCTACACATGTTTGCTGACTTTTTGGCTTTGACAACACTGCCTTGGCAGCTCAGCCCTGGCCTTGGCTCCAGTCTACGCATGCCTGTCTACCCCTGCCCCACGCCCGCTGCCACCTCCTCCTTCCCTGTTTACTAGCAACTGCCCTCCACCTCCCCCCTGCCGCCCTCCACCTCCCCCTGCCCAGCGCCCCCACCTCCCTGCATGGTGTTGCCTGCTGCCAGGCAGCGCAAGCTGCGGCAACACATAGAGCGTGTGGAACACATCCTTGGCTCCCTCAGCCCCCCGCCTGGCTGCAGCAGCCTGCAGCACGCCCACTATCCCCTGCCAGCCTCCTGCCACCCTCACCTGGCTGTAGGGCCACAGGCTGGGGTGGCCCCACAAGCTGGTGGCAGCAGCAGCAGCCTAGCCTGTCCAGACGTCATCCAAGGCAGCAGGGCTGGGGTAAGCGGGGGGCAGGGTAGGAGGGGGGAGGGTGGCAGCGGGGAGTGCAGTGGCTTGGTCAGAGCCACCCAACCTCTGGGCTGGGTCGCTTGGTCATCGCTACCTGGGCCACTAGGGGTGCAGGTGAAGACCCAGAGCAAGCAAGCCATGCAGGCAGCGCATGGGGCAGCCGGGCCCGGCTTGCAGCAGGCGAGCCAGGACAAGGTGAGCAGGGCGGGCGCAGGAGAGCCAGGCAGCCACAGGGCGGTGAGGGGCAGGGCAGGGGAGGAGGTGAGCAATAGCCACCAGAAAGGTAGAGGGAGGGGTCAGGGGCTGCAGGGTCTTCTTGGTCAGGCAAGGCAGAAGACGGCTTAGGGACTCAACCCCTGGGGCTGCACTCCACATCAGCTGCTGGCTGTGGGGCAGGCAGGCAAGGCTGTGTGTAGGAGCGCCCACACCACATGCGAGGCCTGCTGCTGCTGCCGTGCCACTGCTGCCTGTGAAGCTGCCTGTGTCCGTGCAGCTGCGGGTGCTGGTGCTGTGGGGCAGGCTGGTGTGCTGTGCCTTGCTGCAGCTGGCAGCCCTGCTGGCCCACACACCTCTAAGGGTGCTGCGCAAGCAGGCGCAAGTCACCACCTTTGCAGGCATCCTGCTGGCCCTTGTCGGCCAGGCCATCCAGCAGCCCCCGGCACTGCCCCAGGCCCCACAGCCACCCAGCGCACCAGCTGGGTGCTGCCCACCTCTACCAGCTGGGTGCTGCCCACCTCTACAAGCTGGGACAGAGCCCACCCTGGCAGCAGGCTGCGGCTCAGTGAGGCCCCTGGATCACCCACTGAGCCACCTGGAACACTCGCGTGACCTCCCCACCGCCTCAGCCACCCCACTGCCGCCCCTCCACCTTCACCTCACAACCCACCCGCAACCCAACTCCAGCAGCACAGTCTACACCTCTGGCGGAGCAAGCCTGCCCAACACCTGGCCGCCAGACCCCCCTAGGGCTCAGGCCCCTGCCCCTCTCTACCCCTCCTCCCCTGGCCCCTGCCCCTGCGCCTCCGCCCCTGGCCCCCCTCCACCAGCTGGCCTGCAGCTGCCAGTCGCTGCGGCCACAGGGTGCTGGGGCCCTTGGGGCAAGGCGGCAGCTCCGGTGCTGCGGGTGGTGGAGTTTGGCAGCGGCAGCGGCAACCTGGTGCTGCCCCTGGCCTGGGCGCTGCCCTGGGTGGCCTTCCACGCTGTGGACTGCAAACCAGAGTCTGTGCAGCTGCTGCTCAGCAGGGCGCAGGCGGCAGGGCTGCGCAACGTGACAGCGGAGGTGGGGCGCATCGAGGACTTCTCAGGTGCGGCCAGTGCTGTGAAGTGCGGTGCAGAATGGCCTAAACCCTAAGAGGGGAGGGCAGCCAAGCAGCCGAATGGTTAACGGCTGCAGCGGTGTAAGCCAGCATCAGGTGGGGCGGGCGCTTCGTGCACGGCAGGCGATAGGGGAGGGCAGTCAAGAGCCACGGCCAGCTGGTTCTCATGACCCAGGTGCTACTCGTGTCTGGTTGGGTAGGACAGCCAGGGGAGGACAGGAAACAGCCCCGGCTCCTGCCTGGCCGGCCAGCTGATTTGCAGCAGGGTGCTTAGGTAGGTTGGTGGGTGTGGCTAGGTAGGACAACCACCCACCCACCCACCCACTAGCTAGGCACTCACGTCTGTTTTGCTTTGGGCGCCAGGGGAGGGCAGTCAAGAGCCAGGGCCAGTTGGTTTGCAGCAGGGTGGATGGGTGGATGGGTGTGTGTGTGGTGGTGGGTCGGGAGGTGGGTGGGTGGGGCTGGGTGGCGCTGGGTAGGACACCCCTCAGCTGGGAGCCCCTGCTGCTACCAGACCCCTGTTCAAACCCTTGGTGAAGCAAAACCCTCTGCAGCAGCATTTAAACAACATTTGCCCTGGCCGGGGCCAACCCTGCGCCCAATGTCCTACATCTCACCTTGTCACCATGCATGGCAAGCTTGGTCAGGGACTGCATTTATTGCATGGCTGCATTGGCAATAATGGCCTCGACGCCATCCTGGATAGGCTTGTTTCCTGTGCAGAGATTTCATGCTGGCTGCACACCGCTGCGTGGCTTCCATGGCAGTCGACTTTGGTGTGAAAGGCAGCCGCTGGAGGGTTGCAGCCGTCTCTGCACTTCAGGAAATTAAAAAAATGTTGGTGAACTGCACTTCAGGGAGTTGCAGGAAACTAAAAAAAGGAGTGACTTTGTGAGTGAAGTTCGTCAGTGTTTATGCAAGGAGTAGTGGGTGGCATCATTCTTTGCCTGGCCCCTAGCGCCTGATGTCAGCATCAGAGCTGATGTCAGAGCTGATGTCATGAACAATTAAAGGTGGTGGACAGTAGCTGCCACTGGCTGCTCGGGGCTGTGTGGCGAGGCCTTCACTGCCGGTGCATGTTCCATGCCTGGAAGCATGGATTCAAATCAAAAGCGGAGAGTGCGTTGCGGCTGTCTGCCCCCCAAGCAGCTGCCCGCCCTGCGGCTTGCAGGAGCGTGCGATGTAGCCCTGGCCTTGCATGCCTGCGGGGCCGCCACAGACCACGCCCTGCAGCAGGCGCAACGGACCCGGGCAGCCTTTGTGGTCAGCCCCTGCTGCATCGGCAAGCTGGGAGCAGCGGGGGGTCCGGGAGACCCACTCAGCACCCCAGCAGTGCCGAGTACCTTGGCAGCAGGAGAGCAGCAGGCTGCTGGAGTGGCGCCACAGTCGCTGAGCTACCCTCGATCAAGGTGAGGTCCCCGCTTGCCTCACAGCAAACATGATGTCGCGTGATGCGCATGCCCTCCCCTGGAGCGTGGCACACATCGCGTGTCACGTGTCCCATGACATGACCAGCTGGCCAGACCCCGTGGTGTCCTGCAGCTGCGCTGTGCGCTGTGCTGCGCTGTGACCAGGGAGCTGAAGGCACCTGCCTTGACCCTGACATGATCTGCAGACACAGGGGTGTCAAGCAGCTCAGCCAGCCAGCCAGCCAGGCAGGCAGGTCGTGCAGGCTGATCAACAAGACAGGTTGTAGGCACCACTATGGTGCCTCGTGTGCATCAGCTGGCCTACCAATGACCCAGCCAAGTACTAGCTGCCCCTAGTGGACTGCCCTCAGTGGGCCCTGCCCCTGCGCACCAACTGGACCCCCCCCGGGCTGTAGGCGCTCTCAGTGTGCCTAGTGTGACTCTTCTGGCCTAAACTTGTGTAACCCTGACCCTAACCCTGACCCTAACCCTGACCCTAACCCTGACCTTAACCCTAACCCAACCAAGCAGCTGCACACTGCCAGCACCCTGGCAAACTGCCCCTGCTGTAGGTGGCTGCGCCAGGGCCTAGCCAGCCTCCCTGACTTCCTCCTCCTGGCGCAAGCCGGCGACATCAGCCATGCGGGCGCACACAGCCACTCCCAACTCGCTCGGCTGGCCAAGACCAGCATTGAGCTGGACCGGGCGCAGCACATGGCGGAGGCTGGATATCTCACTGCCCTCACCAGTTGCGTGCTGCAGCAGCTGCACCCTTATAAGTCGGATGTCATCGTCGGGGTGCCGGCGGAGGGGGTGGAGGAGGGCAGGTTTGCCTGGCCGTGGCGGGACATAGATACAGGAGCAGCAGCCGCAGCAGGAGAGCCCGAGCAGCAGGAAAGTTAAGCAGGGAAACGCCAGACGCGCAGTTGGGAAGCATGGCTGGCAGAACGGGCCACCAGCAGCTTTGGCGGCTGAGGCCTCCCTGCGAGAGGGGTGCACATATACCCGTAAGCCACATCATGTCTGCCTTGAGAGCAGTGCCAGGCTTGTAGGGCCAAAGCCTGCAGCGGTACAGCGGCCAAGTGTGTGTCCAATGGCCGGAGCATTGCGGTCCACTGTCGGTGGGCAACCTTGATGATCGCTTTTTGACCGGGGCTTTGTCCATATTACAGGGATTGGGATTGAAGTTGGGAGCGCCTGACTTGAGCCTCTTTGACAGTGCATCCGTGATCGCTGCCTTGACAGCTGGCTGCAATCACAGTGTACCAATGCATGTTGGCAACTCAGCTAGGCTACCAACGGTGTCGATCAGCCTATGCCTACGTAGTTCTCGTGATATTCTGGGCTTCAGCGCTGTCATCATGTGGGTATGGGAGCGGATGAATTTAGCTTCACGCTTCACTTGATGCTGGGGAGGATCACAACCGGTCGTGTTGCGTGCGGTAGTTCGTAATAGCCACAGCTGGACAGGGCCGCTACGATGCCACTCAATATGCCACTCATAACAAAGCTAGTTCAAGATAACAAAGCTAGTTCAAGATTCAACAACACACATTCATAAGATCTCCTGATGACCAAGAACATGTTTAAGTCATGTTTAAGACCTCATAGTGTCCTGATATCCCAGCAAACCAGAATCATTCTCTATCTTACGCTTCCGGGTCAATGCTGTTGTTGCCCTTCCTGCCTGCAGCTGTTTGTCCCGCTGTGTGGGCGGCAGGTTAGCCTCCTCACGGGCAGCCTTCTCCTTCCAGGCCTCGCTGAGTGCCCGCCCAGTTGCCACCACTCCTGCCCGCAGCTGTTTGTCCCGCTGTGTGGGCGGCAGGTTAGCCTCCTCACGGGCAGCCTTCTCCTTCCAGGCCTCGCTGAGTGCCCGCCCAGTTGCCCGCCCAGCTGCCTGCAGCTGTTTGTCCCGCTGTGTGGGCGGCAGGTTAGCCTCCTCACGGGCAGCCTTCTCCTTCCAGGCCTCGCTGAGTGCCCGCCCAGTTGCCCGCCCACAGTAGCACAGCTCCTCGTCGCCGCACCGGAGGTTCACCACACCGCCACCGCCGAGGTTGACGACTACGCGACCAACGTTCACGTTCCCGCTGTCTTTGTGCTGCATAGCACAAGATAACACAAGATAAGTATTCCACCTCGACTCCTACGAACCCAAAAGCGGCCACCCACCCATCTCAATTGCTGGTCGCTTAGGTTGAAGGCCACGAATGCCTTGACCACCTCGACACCGAGTCGCTTGCACCAGTCGACGACGAGTCCACAGTACGGACCCCACGTCTCCCAGCCCGGACGGAGACCTAACTGCCATGTTATACGGACACCCGTTTGCCTTGCCACGCGCGATGTGACCATTTCGCTCAGAAGAATCTCGGCTACGTCTATTGGGAGCCATGATAAGTAAAATGCAAGCAGCACGAACTGCCTCGTAACAGCCTCGTGCATCGCGGCGGGCGGGAATTAATGAACGCCGCTGCCTACGATGCCATGTGTGACCCAATTGCGTGCAAGCAGATCTCTTGATCGTGACTTCTCGATAACGCTTTTGCGTTTGGCTACGGCGCATTGACATTTGTTCCGCTACATGGCATTGCGTGTGTGCGTGCTGCAGCCGGCGGTCGACGAGGACATCACATCGGAGCTCAAGGGTCTGGACCCGCCGCGGACGCCGGAAATCCATGATGCGGGTGCGACGCGGCCGCGGTAGTCGAGCACATGGCTTAAAGGGCCGCAACCGCATTGGGAGCACATGTCGGGCAATCCTAGTATGGTTTCCTTTTTACGCCACTATCAGCACCTCCCTCTTTAACCCAGCCAGCAATAGGTACCAACATTGAGGCCGAGTTATAGGGCCCATTGACTAAGGGGATGAATGAGGGGTCCTGCCACACATGCAGCCTAGTATTGGCATGACCAACATGCTGATCCCAACACACATCACTGTGCAACACGCTGCTACTGCTGCTGCTTGGCGAGCAGTCTCATACCTGTTTGTGCCCCAGGCCCGGGTGCTCCTTGCCCTTGGTGGGCAGCACAGGCAGCTCAGACCAGCAGCACAGCCCCACGGCACACTGAGCCAGCCAGCAGCCAGCCCTCAGGGCCTCAGGCCAGGGGTGGTCAGAGCAACAGCCAGACAATCCCTGTCAAACCTAGCCCTGTCCAATCTAGTCTTCCTCCGCTAGGTGTGACCAGGTGTGACCAGGTGTGGCCAGGTGTGACCAGGTGTGGCCAGGGGTCCAACAGCTGTACCCCACAGGGAAGAAAGAAGGACTGTGCCTTCCCCAGCCAACATGCATGCATGGAGAAGGGAGAGTGGCAGCAGCTGCCTTGTGCCAGGAAATATAGGCGGTGGTGAGGCCTGCCTGGGGTGGAGGGTGAAGCGGAGGACCGTTCTTGTCAGCCTCGGAGCCTCACCCAACGTATGGATTAGCCAGACTAGCCAGACTAGCCTTACCAGCGCCACCAGCCACCAGCCTCCGGCAACCCCCTACAGCAGCAGGTTGGGTGGCAGGGGTGCCAGACTTCAGGGTAGACACTCAGGCCTCCGCGCCCCAGGGCCCCCACATGCACGGTCCCTGCCATGTGCTCAACCGCTCAACTGCTCAACTGCTCAACTGCTTAACTACCACAACCATGTGGCTGTGTGACCGGTTGAGCCCAGGGGCCAAGTACACCTGGCACCATGCCTTCATCCGCAAGGCTACCGCCGTGCAGCAGGTGTGACCAGACCTGACCTGAAGTGGCCCCTGCACCAGGCCTGGTCCACTTCACAGTGGCAACAGCAGCTGTGGCACTGGCAGCAACTGGCAGTAGTAGACTGGCAGCACTGGCAGCAACAGAAAGTGACGACAATGGCAGCTGCAGCAGCGGCAGTGGTGGTCCCAACACGGGGTGGAGCAGCAGCAGCAGCAGCAGCAGCAGCAGCAGCAGCAGCAGCAGCAGCACTCAGAGCCGCAGGGATGACAAGCGTGAAGGCAGCAGCAGGCGCAGGTGCAGCAGCAGCGGCAGCGGCAGTACAGCAGCAGCGGTGGCTGCAGCAGCAGGCGCAGAAGCATCGGCACTGTGGCAGCAGTCCTGCTGTCATGTCGATGCAGTGGCAGCTGAGAACTGGCAACCAGCTGACCGCTAGCCGTCCCTTGTAAGCGCACCCTGCACGCCCTCCACCCTTAGCAACCAGACTGCTGTCAGGGGCCAGGCAACTAGAATGCTGGCCATCAGGGTGGAACCACATGCCCATGTGCCCATGTGCCCATGTGGCCATGCCTGTCCCTTGGCGGCCATGGTCAGGGGCCAGGCCTCAGGCCACCTGCATGCTTTGTGTGACCCGTGTGTGACCTCTTCGCTGCTGGCGCATACCTGTGACCTCCGTGACGTCGCAGATTCGAGACCTGGCAAAGTCGAAACGCTTTGACGTGTTCCTGAACCTGTGTGATGGCGCATGGGATGAGGTGAGGAGCTGGGGGGAAAGGCTGGTCGCTGGAATGCAGGTTGGGGGCAGCCAGGCTCTCCTCAGCCCTGACCCTCCTACCATACCATATCCTATTCGTATGCCAGGAAATGCAACTTGTGGCAAAGCTGGGGGCTGGGGGCTGGGGGCTAGGTTTGGACAAAGCAGCTCAGCCCCTGCTGGTCAGGTTCCGGAGGTGAAGGAGGTGCCTCAGTTGCCTCAGGCGGCATGGGTGAGCATGAGCATGAGCATGAGCATGAGCATGAGCATGAGCATGAGCATGAGCATGAGCATGAGCATGGCCGCCAGCTGCCCCCTACCTCTCTTGATGATCTGTTTTAGTGCTCAGGGGCTGCTGGCTGCTGCTGCTGGCTGCTGCTGCTGCTGCTGCTGCCTGGCTGCTGCCTGGCTGCTGCCTGGCTGCTGCCTGCCTGCTGCCTGGCTGCTGCCTACTGCCTGCTGCTAACCCTGCTGCTGCCTGGGCTGCTGCTCAGCCGGGTAGCCGACCTGGATGTCTAGTGCTGAGCCCTGCAGCGGCGCCCTGCAGCCATGTGACCCCAGGCTGTGTGCTGGTGCTTGCACTGCACCCCCTCACCCCTTGTGTCTGTGGCTCAGCCTGGCCTTGATGCTGACTGCCTGGCCCTGGCCAACTGGAAGCAGCAGCAGCAGCAGCAGCAGCAGCAGCAGCAGCAGCAGCAGCAGCAGCAGCAGCAATCAGGGCCAGCAGCAGCAGCAGCAGCAGCAACAGCAGCAGCAGCAGCAGCAATCAAGGCCAGCAGCAGCAGCAGCAGCAAGGTAGGTGGGATGCCAGCTCATTGTGAGTCAGCTGAAGAGCAATAGCAGTGTGAGTATTGTGATTAGTGTGACTGCGAGCTGGTTGGTCGCCATGTATGTGGTGGTTAGTGTGAGTGGCTTGTGGCCTCACTGCTGCTGGCCTGGCTGCTGGCCTGCAGGATCGAGCAGGGCTGGAGGTGGTGACCGCACTGGACAGGAAAGTGAGGGGCTCTGGGGTAGCCGGGCAGCGGGGCGGGGCAGGGCGGCCAGGGGCAGCGGGGCGGGGCAGGAGTGTGGGAAAGAGCAGAAGGGTAGGGGGGATGCAGCGTCAGCCGAAGGTAGAGCCCTGATAGGGGGGCAGGGGGGCAGGGGGGCAGGGCGGGGGGCAGGGGGGCAGGGCGGCAGGGAGGCAGGGGCAGGGGGGCAGGGCGGCAGGGAGGCAGGGGCAGGGGGGCAGGGCGGCAGGGAGGCAGGGGCAGGCAGGGGTGTGCGCGTGTGTGGGCAGGCGGGGTGGGGCAGGCAGGTCTAATCAGTCGTGTGTGCGTGTGCGGGTGTGCAGGCATGGCTGTGCCTACACGGGGGCGGATGCTCGCTTCTATGAGCCCAGCAAGGAGCTGATGAAGAAGATGGCCTTCTAGTGAGCTGGGTGAAGCAGGGCAGGGTGGGGAGGGGGTGGGGTGCGCGGCCAAGCAGGGGAGGGAGGGAAGGGGGAGCAGGGCCAAGGTCTGTAAGGTCTTAAAGGCATTTGCGGGACAAAAGGGGGGAAAGGGGGAGGGTAAAGAGGGTGGGGGAGGGGGAGGGGGCACTCCACCAGCTCCACATGCACCAAGGGCGCTGCCCTCACGCTGACCTTGGCTCCCATCTTGACCTGACATCTTTCCTGACCTGACCATTTTCCTTGAGAATAGAGCCCTGCCAGCTCCCTCCCTTCCTCCCAGCGCTACAATGAGCCAGGCGCTCCATTAGGCTCCAGTAATCAGGACTCAGGCATCAGGCCGGGCAGGTAGGGCAGGGAGCTGGCAGCAGAGGATTGAGAGGTGGGAGGCCTTTGCGGCATGGGCTGTGAGCCTGGCACCTTTAGAGTGGCCTCTTCAGAGTCAATAGCACCACAACGGCCCCGACCTCCTGCTGACCTCCCTTGCCCCTGCTGCCTGACCTCTTTTGGCTTCTACTGGATGAAGCTACGACATCCCCACAGCGCCCTGGGCGTTTGTGTACGACATCGACATGCAGGTGAAGGGGCAGCAGCAGCAGGGGCAGCAGGGGCGGGGGAAGTGGCAGCAGGGGCAGCAGAAGCAGCAGGGGCAGTGGCGGCAGGGGCAGCAGCAGAGCAGCCCATGCCAACCACTCATCCGTTTCTGGTATGACTCGCGGCCACAGCTGCCCCTGTTGCCCCAGCTGCTGCTGAGCCAGTCCCGGCAACCTGGTCTTGCAGGATGACAGCGTAGCGGCACAGCAGTGCAGGGCTGCAGTGGACGGCCTGGACTTCCCCCTCATAGTCAAGCACTTCAACGGGTGCGTGGCAGGTTGCCTGCTTAGGCTATGGGGCACAGGCCAACCAGACCCAGGCAGGACGTGACAGCAGCTGCAGGGGCAAGCGTGAGGCTGGCATTGGGGGTGGACAGCAGCAGTTAGCAACAGCAATAGGAGCTGCAGGAGGCAGATAAGCATGCAGGCAGGAAGAGGCTGGCTCATGCATTGGGGGGCATTGGGGGGCCGGTGGGCAGGGGCAGGGGCAGGGGCAGGGGCAGGGGCAGGGGCAGGGGCAGGGGCAGGGGCAGGGGCAGGGGCAGGGGCAGGGGCAGGGGCAGGGGCAGGGGCAGGGGCAGGGGCAGGGGCAGGGGCAGGGGCAGGGGCAGGGGCAGGGGCAGGGGCAGGGGCAGGGGCAGGGGCAGGGGCAGGGGCAGGGGCAGGGGCAGGGGCAGGGGCAGGGGCAGGGGCAGGGGCAGGGGCAGGGGCAGGGGCAGGGGCAGGGGCAGGGGCAGGGGCAGGGGCAGGGGCAGGGGCAGGGGCAGGGGCAGGGGCAGGGGCAGGGGCAGGGGCAGGGGCAGGGGCAGGGGCAGGGGCAGGAGCAGGGGCCTGCCATCCGGCTGTTGTGCTGGTGTTGACACAGGTACAGCAGCGTGGGCATGGGCAAGGACTGCAAAGTCAGCGACCTGCCCAGCCTGGTGTCACAGGTGGGGTGGGGGGGCGGAGCAGCAGGGTGGGGGGGGAGGTTCTTGGCCGACTTGTGGACGTTCCCTCCCTGCCCCTACTGCTGTACCCTCCGCCCTGCTGCCTGAGCCTTCCCCCCCCCTGCCCTCCCTGCCCTCCCACTGCTGCCCTCCACCCTGCTGCCTGAGCTTACAGTTGGGTCAGCTGCGTGTCAGGTGCGCAAGTTTGTGGGTCAGTACGGAGGAGCCCTGGTGGAGCAGTTCATCCGGGGCAGGGAGTTCACGGTGCTGGTGGTGGAGGAGCCAGGCCAGCCTGACTGCCCGCGCGTGCTGCTGCCTGTGGAGTGCTGCTTTGGGCCCGGTCAGTTTAGCCGCCCCCTCTCCTTGCCTGCTGCAAACCCACACCCTAACCTTGAATCCCAATCCCTAACCCTAACCCAGCCTTAGATAACAACCCTAACCCAACGCATCCCTTAGGTAACACTAACTCTGACCCTAACCTCCTCAGCTGCCTGCGTCCTAGTTGCCCTGGGCCGCAGGGCTGGGCTTCATCCCTTCGCTCGCCAGGCTGGGCTAGCCTCAGCTGAGCTGGCTGGGGCCACAGCCCTAGGCCCGTGTCCTCCTCTCTCTGCTACTGTTGCATGCCATCCAGCCTGCCTTGCCTTGGTCGCCTTGCCTGACCCCTTCAGGTGAGGAGTTCAAGCACTTTGACCTGAAGTGGCGGGAGTACGAGGGCATTGGCTGGACAGCGCTGGACGCGGCAGCGGAGCCTGACTTAGACCGTCAGCTGCGCCGCCTGTCTGCCCGGGCCTTCGTGGCCCTGAAAGGCTGCAGCTATGGGCGCTGTGACTTCAGGGTGGATGGCGCAGGTGGGGATGGTGGCTGGGCAGGCAGCGGCAGGAGGCAGCAGCAGGGCGGCGCAGGGGGAGTCCGAGGGGAGTGGGCAGGGTCAGGGCACGTCCACAGCTGACGGCCGGGCAGACAGTGGCAGAGGCAGCAGGTGCCAGGCAGCAGCAGGGCGCCTCGGTGTTGGCGCCACAGGGGAGGCTGGTCGCATGGGCTGGGAAAGAAGCAAGGCTGAAGCACGGTGGGCGCACGCCATTAGTACGGTAGAAAGCACGGTGAAAGCACGCCATGAGTGACCCTGGCGACTCAGGTCCTTGGACGGGTGGTGGCGAGGCCGCGTCCGCCCGGACACTCCGGCTGATAGGTCGCCGACATCCGCACCATCTCGTTAAGCTCCTCTTCCTTGCACCCTGGTGCATCCCAGCTCATGGCTGGTCGCGACGCCGCAGGCCGCGTGGTGTTCCTGGAGATCAACCCCAACTGCGGCATCTTCTACCCACGTGACGCGCAGGGATCCGCGGACGTCATCCTAGACTTAGATCCGCTGGTACGCTTCGCGGCACAGCCCTTGACATCCCCGACGACCGGGGTCATCACCTGCCCTGACCGCACCCCTCGCTCGCACCGCTCCACCCTTGCGACCCACCATGCGCTTGCATGCCACTCGCGATCGTGTGGGCGCTGTTGTACTTGCCTCTGCCTGGCGGCCTGCAGATGGGGCCTGCGGCTTTCTTGGACCACATCCTCAGCTGCGCGCTGGCCCGCGCGGCCGCGAAAACATCGTCCCGGCTTACGGAGGTGCGGTACCGGCACAAGCTCGGCTACGCGTTGCACACCACACGCGACATCGCCCCCGGTGAGACGGTGAGAGGTCCAGAGCATCTTGTGGCCCCCGCCGCCCTCACCCCCGGCCCCGCTGCCGCACCCTCCGACAACCATCGCGAGCAGGGCGCTTGCACGCAAAGGATCACAGTCAGTAATTGAGCCAGCTGGTGTTGCCCTGGAGTAGGCTGCCAGGAGCAGGATTGCTCTGGGGTTGCGCTGCAGCTGGAGCATGTGAGTGCTGGTGCCACTGGGGAGGGTGGGATGGGGTCAGTGCATGGGAAGCATGAGGGCATGCAAGCATGGGCGACCCAGGCGAGCCTAGTCCAGGGCGTCAGGTGGGTAGTCCATGCAGGCCATGCAGTAGAACTAGTGTGGGGTGTGACCACACACCCCTTGCCGCCCTGCCCCACCCCCACCCCTCCGTCTTGCCTGCGCCCTGTGTGCAGGTTGTTCGGTTTGAGGAGCGGCCCCACACAATCACCACCACTGGCCACATCGCCCGCACCTTTGGTCCCGATGCAGTGCCCGGCCCCTGCCCAGTGCAGCCTGGCTGGAAGGGTCTGGGGCACCACAAGGCCAGCCAGGCCCCGGCTGCAGCAGCAGCACATGGGCCTGACGCCAGGGTGGGCCCATGCGAGTGTAAGGAGCAGGCAGCAGCAGCAGCAGCAGCAGCAGGGGGCACGCAGGTAAATGGACTGGAAAATGGGTCCAGTGCTGGGGCAGCTGACACAGAGCAGTCAGCAGCAGGAGCTGCCCTGGTCACCCCTGCTGCTGCAGCCCCCCTCGGCCACATGCCCCCTGCTCCAGCAGCCCCCGCCCACCCCAGTTGCCCCCCCTTGCCTTCTCAGGCAAGTAATGGCAGCAGCTGCCTAGCAGCTGCCACCCTCCCGGATCAGCTGCCAGCTGCAGGCCAGCAGGGGTCAGGGGCGGGCGGGGCGCAGGGAGAGGACACCAGGCTGGGTGAGCTGAAGGGCGAGTGGTTCAAGGCCTATGCGTACCCCCTGACCGATCAGGTAGGAGCTGCCTGGTAGCTGCTGGCTGGTAGAAGCTGGCTGGTAGCTGCTGGCTGGTGGTGACAGAGAGGAGGGAGGCGGTAGTGGGCCTTGACAAGGCAGTGCAGGCCACAGGGCAGCAGCCGCTTTCCTGGGGTGGTGGGGGGTGAGTGGCCCAGCAGGACAGCAGCAGGGGTTGGAGGGCAGGGGGGTCAGGAGGCATGGTGTAGGGGGTGTAAGGTGGGGTAAGGGGTGAAGGGTAAGGGGGGTGTCCAGGCGAAGGGGCCAGAGGGGTGGGAGGGCCTGGTGGTCAAGGTCGTCTGCTGTGAGGTGTGGCTTGATCTAGGACATGAGTGCAGGGTGTGTGGTGGTTAACGGTTTCCTAAGGAGTGAAAACATGAATGTCACACCTGGCTGGCTGTCCAGACATGGGTGACTTGGAGTGAGGACCCTGAGGAGTGGCTGCCCCTGAACCACTCCTGTGACCCCAACTGCTGGCTGGAGGGGCTGGACCTGGTGGCCCGCCGCCCCATATGCAAGGGGGAAGAGGTGGGGTGGAGGGCGGGGGGGTGAGGGTGGAGGGGGGGCCTGTGGAGGGATGTGGCTGGTGTGGCTATCCAGGCAGCAGGCAGCAAGCTCTGCCGGTCATGAGAGCAGACACTTATGCTAGGCTGGAGCTGGCCATTGTGTCTGCAAAGAGGTAGTTAGATAACATTCTACATCCATGATAACTTATTAATTACTGGATATTATAACAGTTGTTGCAAACCTTAAGAATGTCAGAGCAGCCATGTGCCAGGATAGACTATACATAGAAAACATGACAATAGAGGTACCTGTACCTGTTCTCCTCGGCGTCATGTACCTCAGTTGCTGCACTGCACTGCACTGCCGCTGCTGCTGCTGCTGCTGCTGCCTTGTGGCTGTGTGGCCTGCAGGTCACCGCGGACTACGCCACCTACTCGGTGCACAACATGCAGGAGTTCCAGTGCCAGTGCGGCGCCGCCAGCTGCCGGGGCACAGTGCGGGGGACGGACTACTTGGAGGACTGGGTGGAGGAGGTGCGGGGCCTCCGGGGGCGGGGGCAGAAAGGGGGGAGCCCAGGGGCCGTCCTGAAGGGGAGCGGGGGCGGGGGCGGGGGCGGGGGCGGGGGCGGGGGCGGGGGCGGGGGCGGGGGCGGGGGCGGGGGCGGGGGCGGGGGCGGGGGCGGGGGCGGGGGCGGGGGCGGGGGCGGGGGCGGGGGCGGGGGCGGGGGCGGGGGCGGGGGCGGGGGCGGGGGCGGGGGCGGGGGCGGGGGCGGGGGCGGGGGCGGGGGCGGGGGCGGGGGCGGGGGCGGGGGCGGGGGCGGGGGCGGGGGCGGGGGCGGGGGCGGGGCCGGGGCCAAGTGCAGGGGCAGGGGCAGGGGTAGGATGTTGGTTTGCTGATGCCTGCCCTGCCTGCTCTGCAGCTGTACGGGGACCACCTGAGTGACTATGTGAGCAGCAAGCGGAGAGAGGCCAAGGCACTGACAGCCACTGCAGCCGCCGCCCTATAAGCGTCACAGGCTCATTCCCTATGACTGTACAGCTGTGCAGCCGTGTACAGATGTACAGCTGGCTGGCAGGCAGCTGGCGTCAGGCTGGCCGGTCGGCTGGCAGCAGGCTGGCTGGCTGGCAGGCAGGTGGTGATCCCTGGTTGGTGTGGGTGGTTGACCAGCATGGGGATTGATTGGGTTCTTGCCAGGGGCAGGTTGGGTGCTGAGTGGCCTCTTGGGTGGGCCAATCTGCAGCCCCATTACCAGGAGTCAAGATGTTCTCATATGCTGCACTGCGGGAGGCGAGTGATGGACTGCAGCTGACTCGGTGGTGCATGGAGTCTGTGATCGCGGGGAGGGAGCCGACGATGCTGGCCGGACAGGGGCGGTGCAGCATGGCGGTGCGGGGTGCGGGCAGTGATCAGGCGGCGCCTCAACCCGGACACCGACAGCGGCACCGGTTGGATTTGTATGAAAAAGACAGGTGGCTTACACCGCCTAAGCCGTCAGCCGTTAGGCTGCTTGGCCGCCCTCCCCCTCTAGGGGAGGACCTCTAAAAACCGGCTGCCTATAGGTTTTCAGAGGCTTCCTATAGCTTTTGAGTTATGATGGCGCTGATAAGGCGCGATTCAGAAGTCCAAATCTCTCTCTTTCTTGCACGGTGTGTACATCGACGGTTGCCACGCGTGTACATGTGTGTAGACATGTGTGTGACAAAGATGAAAATCGGTCGTCAACCGGGGGCCTAGCTAGCTAGACCCTACATCCGACCCTACACCTGTACCGAGTTCTTCACGCAGACGCACACACGGGCATATAACTAGCTGAGTGGGAAAGCATGTATGGGATGGGGCTGGGCAACCACGGCCTTGTGGGCTGCACCTGCAACGGGGCCAGCCTAAGCCTGCATACTGGATACCAGGCCAGGTAATCCAGCGGCTGGTGCGACCAGTCTGGAGCCAGCAGCATGCCAAGTCTATGCGGGGCTTGATGTGGTGCCATGAGGTGCCGCCCACCTCCCCTCCCCCTGCCCAGGAGCCCCCTGCCCACGCCCAGCCTCCTGCTGCACCTGGCCCAGTCCCACGACCCCAGACTCCCCCATGGGGCAGGTGGCTGGACTGGGAGGGAGCCATGGCACACTCTAGGGCTGTTTGCTAGTTCACTGGTGTTTGCTAGTGCAACGGGCTGGTAGCCATGTAAGCGTAAAGCTGTTAGTTTTGATGAGGAGCCCAGTGGTCAAGGGGGATTAGCCCCTTGAACGAGTGCCACCGGACGTGGGGTATGTAGTCATCAAGGGTGCGACCGAGGATGCTTCAATTTGACTGTAGCGGAGTGAGATTACCCACAGGCCAACATGTTGTTCCTTGTTGAATGAGTTTTGTTGGCCTGGACTGGGACCTGTTGGAAGGACCTGGACTCTCTGCCTGCTCTGAGTACCAGCAGCGCCACAACAAGCTGTTCAGTGACCGGCTGCCCGAGGGCAGGCAAAGGTTGCACCAGGCTGCAAATCACCGGCGGGGCATTGATGGGCGGGCCCGCAACCACCCACAGGGCCTAGTAGCCAGATAGTATGTTGTTAGTTTTGATGACGTGCCCAGTGGTCATTGGAGGGAACGCTCTAGCGGTGTGGGGTCTGTGGTCATCAAGGGTGCGGTCGAGGACGCTACAATTGCAATGTAGCTGAGTGAGATTACCCACAGGCAACACCATGTTCTTGGGTGTGGAGCAGGGCCGCTGGCGACATGATGTACAAGGGTTGAGTTGGTGCAACATATGCACGTCAAGTGCATGATAACACTGTTACGGCCAAGTCATTGCAATGCAAGTTTGACTATCCATCGCTGTCATCATCATGACATGCGTCATGTGGCATTAACGTTGTCGCATGCCGGGAGCTTGCACCATGTGGCGATGACGTGGGGCGTACTCTTGACGAGCTGTCTGTCTGCGACCCACCAGCATAAAGACGTGAAAAAGCCGCACCAAGCAGCAGGATAAAAGCTGTTGCACACGCACGCCACGTGAAACCGATAGCTAGCTAGCCCCGCACAAGCCCCGTGGTGCAGCTGGAAGCAGCACAGCAGATTGGACCACGTGGGCCGCATGCACTCCCTCAAGGCCTTACGCGGGATCGGGTGCGCACGGCTGCTGGGCAAGCAGCAAAAGCTTACAGCTCCGCACTACGGACGGCTATGCTGCGCGGCGCTGCCCACCTTGGAGCGGAAAAAGCACAGCCAAGGCACAGCCCCCAGTTTCAATTCAAGCTCGACGATACCTAAGCTGCCTCTAACTCAGGAGGATAACCAGCAGACACAGACGCCAGCCCCTCAACCAGGCTGGGATGTGAAGGCAGAGTTAATGAAGTAAGCTGCTCCCTGACACTGAGCTATTCCGGCACATGCTGCCTGGCAGCTTGAGTCTGGTGCTGTTCTACGCTGATGTGCTGCATGGCCATCAGGTCCATGCATGGTGACAGCGCCTGTGGCATTCATTTCGCCTCACCAGCATCACCAGTGACACCAGCAGCAGCATACATAGTTTAAAAAGAGCTGTAGGCACATTGTAGGTCACTCATGCTGATGAAAACTGTGTGCAATCGCTATCGCAGGCTGGGACAGCTGGCGCTGCCGCTGCTCCTGCAATACATCATTGCCAATGCCTCAACTCTCATCAACACCTCGTACGTGGGTCACGAGGCTGACCCTGTTGAACTGTCCGGCCTGGTGCTGGCCACGTCACTCTCCATGGCCACAGGTGTGAGCAGACCTGTAATGGTAGGCTTGCCATGTCATGCCACGCCACACCACGTCATGGCATGCCACACAACACCGCACCTCGCCATGCTATGCCATGCCATTGTGTCAGTTGCAAGGGTGCAGCGCTTGTGTTGACTACCGCAGCTCCGCCCACTTTGGTGGTGGTTGCACAGTTGGGCACAACTGAGACAGCAGCCTGGCTGTGCTCTGGGCACAGACCGTGGCGCCCCTTACCTGGCTCTCATTGCGCTGTTGACGTGCAGGCTATAACATCATCAGTGGCATCACGTCTGCCTCGGCCACCTTGTGTGGCCAGGTGAGGGACAGGGCCAAATATGGCAGGAGTGGGGTGCGGTCAGGTTGCAGGATGAATGGTGCGGGGCAGGGCAGGGCAGGGCGGGGCAGAGTAGGGTGGGGCGGGTAGGGCAGGGTAGGATGCAGTGAAACATTGAAATATGCATGTCACAGCAAGAGACATGTCACAGCAGCAGGCATCATGCACCATCTACTCTTGATCCTAGTTTTGGTTTGGATGTTGTTGATGGTGGTGCCCTGCAGGCGTTTGGGTCCAGCAACTACTCGGCACTGCACAACACGCTGCAGCGCTCCCTGCTCATCTGTGCCCTGGCCTGCGTGCCCATCACTGGCGTGTGGATGCATGCGGAGTGGATCCTGCAACACTTGGGACAGACGCCTGCCATTGCAGCAGGGGCCAGCAGGTAGGGCACAGACAGTAGGTGGGGCAAGCTAAGGCAGCAGGTGGTCGCATGACCAGGCTAGGGTTTAAAGGGTTGTGCGCAAATGGTTGCCAGCAGGCAAGGTAGTGCAAGTGCATGCCTGCCAGTGCTGCTGCCGCCTACCCACCAGCCTGCCCTCCTGCATGCCTGCCCACTTGCCAGCCCTTGCCTGCCTGCCGGCCCTTGCCTGCCTGCCTGCCTGCCTGCCTGCCTGCCTGCCTGCCTGCCTGCCTGCCTGCCTGCCTGCCTGCCTGCCTGCCTGCCTGCCTGCCTGCCTGCCTGCCTGCCTGCCTGCCTGCCTGCCTGCCTGCCTGCCTGCCTGCCTGCCTGCCTGCCTGCCTGCCTGCCTGCCTGCCTGCCTGCCTGCCTGCCTGCCTGCCTGCCTGCCTGCCTGCCTGCCTGCCTGCCTGCCTGCCTGCCTGCCTGCCTGCCTGCCTGCCTGCCTGCCTGCCTGCCTGCCTGCCTGCCTGCCTGCCTGCCTGCCTGCCTGCCTGCCTGCCTGCCTGCCTGCCTGCCTGCCTGCCTGCCTGCCTGCCTGCCTGCCTGCCTGCCTGCCTGCGACAGCCCGCCTGTTTGCCTGTTTGCCTGCCTGCCTGCCTGCCTGCCTGCCTGCCTGCCTGCCTGCCTGCCTGCCTGCCTGCCTGCCTGCCTGCCTGCCTGCCTGC
The DNA here is from genome assembly GCA_030144725.1 of Haematococcus lacustris. Lineage (NCBI taxonomy): Eukaryota > Viridiplantae > Chlorophyta > Chlorophyceae > Chlamydomonadales > Haematococcaceae > Haematococcus > Haematococcus lacustris. The sequence continues at coordinate 2,534,429 of JASKMD010000014.1, read as the reverse complement.
CTGCCTGCCTGCCTGCCTGCCTGCCTGCCTGCCTGCCTGCCTGCCTGCCTGCCTGCCTGCCTGCCTGCCTGCCTGCCTGCCTGCCTGCCTGCCTGCCTGCCTGCCTGCCTGCCTGCCTGCCTGCCTGCCTGCCTGCCTGCCTGCCTGCGACAGCCCGCCTGTTTGCCTGCCTGCCTGCCTGCCTGCCTGCCTGCCTGCCTGCCTGCCTGCCTGCCTGCCTGCCTGCCTGCCTGCCTGCCTGCCTGCCTGCCTGCCTGCCTGCCTGCCTGCCTGCCTGCCTGCCTGCCTGCCTGCCTGCCTGCCTGCCTGCCTGCCTGCCTGCCTGCCTGCCTGCCTGCCTGCCTGCCTGCGACAGCCCGCCTGTTTGCCTGCCTGCCTGCCTGCCTGCCTGCCTGCCTGCCTGCCTGCCTGCCTGCCTGCCTGCCTGCCTGCCTGCCTGCCTGCCTGCCTGCCTGCCTGCCTGCCTGCCTGCCTGCCTGCCTGCCTGCCTGCCTGCCTGCCTGCCTGCCTGCCTGCCTGCCTGCCTGCCTGCCTGCCTGCCTGCCTGCCTGCCTGCCTGCCTGCCTGCCTGCCTGCCTGCCTGCCTGCCTGCCTGCCTGCCTGCCTGCCTGCCTGCCTGCCTGCCTGCCTGCCTGCCTGCCTGCCTGCCTGCGACAGCCCGCCTGTTTGCCTGTTTGCCTGCCTGCCTGCCTGCCTGCCTGCCTGCCTGCCTGCCTGCCTGCCTGCCTGCCTGCCTGCCTGCCTGCCTGCCTGCCTGCCTGCCTGCCTGCCTGCCTGCCTGCCTGCCTGCCTGCCTGCCTGCCTGCCTGCCTGCCTGCCTGCCTGCCTGCCTGCCTGCCTGCCTGCCTGCCTGCCTGCCTGCCTGCCTGCCTGCCTGCCTGCCTGCGACAGCCCGCCTGTTTGCCTGCCTGCCTGCCTGCCTGCCTGCCTGCCTGCCTGCCTGCCTGCCTGCCTGCCTGCCTGCCTGCCTGCCTGCCTGCCTGCCTGCCTGCCTGCCTGCCTGCCTGCCTGCCTGCCTGCCTGCCTGCCTGCCTGCCTGCCTGCCTGCCTGCCTGCCTGCCTGCCTGCCTGCCTGCCTGCCTGCCTGCCTGCCTGCCTGCCTGCCTGCCTGCGACAGCCCGCCTGTTTGCCTGCCTGCCTGCCTGCCTGCCTGCCTGCCTGCCTGCCTGCCTGCCTGCCTGCCTGCCTGCCTGCCTGCCTGCCTGCCTGCCTGCCTGCCTGCCTGCCTGCCTGCCTGCCTGCCTGCCTGCCTGCCTGCCTGCCTGCCTGCCTGCCTGCCTGCCTGCCTGCCTGCCTGCCTGCCTGCCTGCCTGCCTGCGACAGCCCGCCTGTTTGCCTGCCTGCCTGCCTGTCATCACCGCCATGTGCCCCTCCTCCTGCAGGTACCTCCAGCTGACCCTGCCCGCTCTGTACCTATACACCATCCACGAGTGTGTAGACAAGTACCTGCTGAGCCAAGGCGTGGTGCGCCCGGCCCTGGCCATCACTGCAGCCTCCACCGCCCTCACCCCGGTGTTTGCCTGGTGGTTTGTGGCACACCAGGGGCTGGGGCTGGAGGGCGCCGCCTGGGCCTACGTGGCAGTGCAGGTGCGCTGGGCTGCCTGGGGCCATGGGAGCAGCAGCCCCGCCCTGCCACCCTCCCTCCCCCCGATCCTCACTCACCCAAATCGCTGTCCAGGCCAGCTTATGTGGGAGGTGGGAGTAGTTTTGTACAGCACCACAACCTTTTAGAGCTTGCACGTGGATGCATGTCAAGGTGCTCACTGACAATTGTGGCAGTGTGTTGCCCCCCACCTGACCCAAACAGGATGGTAGGCCAGCGTACAGTGTGACTGTGCAGTAAGCCCTTGCCACGCACACCAGGCCGACATGCATGTTTGCATGCTCACCTGCTCCTGTTGCCAAGGGCTTCCCAGCAGCATAAGGATAGCCAGATCCCATCAACACATGCTGGCTGGGTCCTGGCTCTGGACCCTGCTGCAGGCATGTACCACAGGCCTGGGCCTTGCCTACCTAGGCTATAGGGAGCTGGTGAAGCTGCCGAGCAGCCCCCCGCCTGGCTTCCAGCCCCTCCGCCCCAGCCGCAGCGCGCTCCAGGGCTGGGGCCCTTATGTTGCGCTGGCGGTGCCGGCGGTGCTGTCGTACTGCATGGAAGGCTGGGCTGTGGAGGTGCTCATCTTCCTGTCAGGTGCGTGTGACTTGCAGTGAGGTCCTGCTGGCACCGCCATGGCTGATGTCGCCAATAGCAGCAGCAGCAGACAATGCCAGGGCGGCTTATATTTCATTGTTGGGGGCTGCGCTGCAGAAAGGGTGTCTCCAGTGTGCTGTAGTCTCAAGGCAGTATGCTATAATCTTTGTAGGAGCAACAGCAGCAGCAACTGTCAGGGTAAACGTGTTTGGCACACACAAGAGTTACAGGACCCAGAGCAGGGTGTGTGCTGTACTGCAATGGAGCAGAAGCTGTGGGTAAGCAACGTCACAGCCATCTGCATGTGTATACACTTGACTGGTCTGCCCCTACACTGCAGTTACTGCTACTGTTGCTGCTGCTGCTATCTCTGCTGTCTCTTTAAATGAGTCCCTTGCCTGTCTGGTTGCGTTGCTCTCAGGCCTGCTGGACAACGCGGAGGTGGCAGTGGGCGTGACGGGTCTGGCGCTGCAGTTCTCCACCCTGGTCTGGCTGGCTGCTGCATCGCTGGGTAGCGCAACCTCCACACGCGTGGCCATAGAGGTGTGAAAGTTGGGCGCTGCAGCTCCAGGCTCGACCTGGCTGGACACCGCCACCACGCAGGCCAACACACAGCGCAGGTCCACCGACTTGCTACAACTTCTACTTAGCCATGACAGCCATTGCAGCCCATTACAGCTGCATTGCACTGTCAGGCTAGCGTTGCATCGGGTGTGTGTGATGGGTGGGCGTGATTGGTGAGCCATGGGAGTGGGACAAGCAAGGTATTTTTGTGGTTTTGACACCGGCAGGTACATGAGCAGAGCTAGCTTGGCTTTGGCTGGACATTGTTCATGAGGGATGGCGGTGTGCATGCCAGCGCATGGTCAGCATAGGCTTTGTGCTTGATGTTTATCCGTGTGCACTCTGTAACCTCTGCGTATGCCCAGGGATGCACGTTTGTGAGCACTTGTGGAAGTTTTCATCCTTGCTTGCATGAAGTGCCTGCTGCTGCTGTGCCCTTGCAGCTTGGCCGTGGCGACGGCCTGGCTGCCAAACGTACTGCCCAGACGGCAGTAGGGGCGGTGCTTGTCACCCAGACCCTCATCGGCCTGGGTGCCTACAGCTGTGCGCAGCCGCTGCTGGGCCTGATGACGAATAACACTGAGGTCATGCAGCTGTCACTCACAGTGAGTGGAGCCCACAGATGTCCTCAATACCCATCCCGGGCCTCTTTTTCCCCTCAGGTCTCTTTTTCTCCCTTGGACCTGCGAACCTTGTCCTTTTCTCTGTTTCATATCTCCTTGCAATCTTGGTAGGTCAGAGAGGGCAGGTTGAAGACCAGGGGTAGCACAAGTGGGGGAGTCGAGGAAGATGGCAGGCACAACAGGCCAGCTCGGACCTGCCCGCCTTGTTCAACGTGCCACCTCGATCACACCGCTCGCAATGCAAGGACGGCCATAGTGATATGGCATCGCACCAATGTCACGGTGCAGGTGATGCCAGTGCTCGCATGTTGCTTCATTGCGGATGGCCTGAACGCGGTGCAAGGCGCGGTGCTGCGGGGCGCTGGGCGGCAGTGGTGGACCGCTGGCCTGGCCATCGCAGGCTGGTGGTGCGTGGGCGTGCCCCTGGCGTACTGGCTGGGCCTGGTGCAGGGAGGCAACGTGCCGGGGTTATGGGCGGGCTTCGCCGTGGCGTCCGCGCTGCAGTCGGGGTTGCAAGCTGTAGCAATTAGCAAGTGAGTGGATTGGTGTGAGCTGCTATGTGCAGCTGTGCTGACGCAGCTGGTGGTTTGGTGGGAAAAGCCCCAATGTGTAATCATCACACATAGACAGCGAGGTGTTACAGGATTCGTTGTGCTAGGACTGAACGCGAGACATTAACACTTGTGACCACGCGCTGCATTCTGTTCGCTATGCGTTTCAACCACGTTTGGAGCGCGTGCAGGTTCGTCGACTGGGACGCTGAAGTCCTGCGGGCGAAGGCCATGATGACCGACAAGCCCCAAACTGCCACCATCCCTCATGCCGTCCCGTCGTCCACCTCCTCCCACCCCAGCCTTCTCCCCGCGGCGTCATCTAGCAGCAGTGGCACGAGTGAAGGTGCTGCTCTACTGAAGTCAACAACAGAGAGCTTGGAGCCTAGGTCTCAGCAAGTTGAATTCTCTGACACCCCTGCCTTAGGTAGGGTGTTGGTAGGGGTGACGCATGACGCTCTGTTTCTTAATGAGCAGGCCGGCCCCACCCTGTCAGATGCACTGCTTGGCAGCCCTGTTGACATCCCAGTTCAGGGTCATGGAGCAGACCGGCAGCACGTGGCACCAGCACGCGGGACAGAGTCAATGGGACAGCAGCAGCTACTGCTTAGTCCACCTAACCTCAGCAGCAGCAGCAGCAGCAGTGGCAGCAGCAGCAGCATAGGCAGCAGCAGCAGCATAGGAGGCAGCAGCAGCAGCATAGGCAACAGCAGCAGCAGCAGCAGTAGGAGCAACAAGGGTGTGAAGCCCAACCCACGAGTAGATGATGGTGCGGAGGCGGCAGAGCAGCAGGCAGCAGGCTGGTCATCGCTGTGGGCTGCCCCATCACGCCTCCTCACCACCTTACGCTCGTCCTATGCCCGGCGCATGTCAGACACCCGCAAGCGCCAGTGAGGAGCTGGTGTGTGCTGCCACCTCTACCACAGCGGCAGCAGGTGGCAGCAGGTGACAGCAAGCCGCAGCAGGTGGCAGCGGGCTGCGGCAGACGGCAGTAGGCGGCAGCAGGCGGCAGTGTGGTCTCACAGTCAGCGCTGGCTGAGGTGTGGGACGGAGTTTGCTGCTTTTTTGCTGGAGGCTGTGCAATGCAGTGTTGCTGGGACCTGCAGCACAGGCCACCTCCACAGCCTGCCAGGTTGCACAGGGTGTAGGGCCCCACCAGAAATGTACCGCTGTTGCTGCAGCCAGGTGAATGCGCAGCTCTGCCAGAGGCAGGTGTGAGCCAGGCCTGCTGTGGTAGCCAGACCTGCATCAGGGGTGGCATGATCATGTAGTTGATGGCCAGGGCCATGCAGGTGCCCACAGCCTCTGGTGCGAGGAGCAAGCAAGCTGTGAACCCGGACTGTGGCTGTCACTCACAGTGAGTGGGGCTCACAGACGTCCTCAACACCCATCAGCCTATGACGTCACCCTACCACAGCAGCTACGTCATGCAGGATCGGGTTGTGGGAGGTGGCCTGCTTCAGTGTTTTGATAGGCAGCTGGGGTATGCAACCTGTTGCTGGGGACCAGGCCTGCTGCTCCATGGGGTACTAGCCTGCAGCTGGCAGCTAACACCATGCACCAGACACCTGCCAGCAGCAGCGGGGAAGGAGCTGCAGGGCAGCCGTCAGGGCCAGGACATGGTTGGGAGCCAGCTCCAGGGGGTGGGCTGGGTGTGATCGCAGCGCCCACGCCATTCAACACTGGCTCATCACCTGATGCTCACCCAGCTGATAACATGCCCCCAGCCCTGTCAATTTTGAACGCTAGCCTGTTGCAAGGCGGTTGCAAGGCGGTTGGTTGGCCTAGTGGGCTAGACAGGGCAAGGCAGTGAGCAGCAGGGGAGCATTGCAGCCAGCCTGGCCAGCTGTAAGCACCACAGCTGTATGGCAAGTGCTGCCAGCGCTGTCAGGCAGTGTTCAGCCACTGCTGCTGCTGCTGCCTCTTCTGCCAATGCTGCTCCTTCCCAACACTGGCTGGCTATTACCTTTCCTCTTCAATTGCACTGCGATCAATCCTCTTAGACCACCAGTACCATTTTTGGCCATGGCCTCATGCGTTCATTGCACATGGATGGTTGTTGGGTATCGATGTGGCCTCCGTGGGGTTCATGCTAAGGTTTGTCCGGATAGATCGTGACTCCTTTCCACTCTGTCACACCACCTCATTAATGGGCAGGATGGGCAAGGTTGTCACATGTCATGTCAGCAGCATTGCGGTAGTACGTAAGTGTTACACATTGTACACACCCATTTGATGTGCAAATACGTCAATGATGTGAGAAAGCAATGAATGGACAAAGTGAGCCTGACTGCGGTTCAGGCGTTCCCAACATGGGGTTGGTAATCTTCATGCAACTGCGGCCCATCTACTCCATCATTTGATGTAACATTTGCTGCGTCTGCTGCAATGCGATAGTGCGCGTTTAATGTTCGACTGGAATTGCCATCGGAGTCTTTCGATGCGGGCAGCCACATGTGACCCCGGATGTGTCCCAATCAGAGACCGTGATTAGCTACACTGGTAAGCTACGTCCTTGGCTATCCGTTAGCGATGCACGACATGTCGGTGGCGCACACCAACGAAGTCCGGCAAACATGGCTGCGCGAGCTTCCTGATGGTGCAGGCCGCTTGGCGAGGATGTGAGGATTCCCTTAAGTGTATACGGCAGCGCTACATCGCTATAATGGTGGGCGTCAGGCTAGCAAACCCACCCACCCCTCAACATCTTTGCTGCTTTTTGCCACCGCCGCTGAGCTCCAGCCAAACTCCATACACTCTTGTCCAAGATGACTCTTACATGCATCACCAGAACAAAGAAACATAGATATTGGATTTACGCACGATGATTAAGACCACTTCAAAGACACATCAATTGTTGGCTGCAGGTGTATGATGAATAGGCACCCTCCACCCCCTTCCAGTCCACCCAACCCTACTCCCGCCCATCCCCGCCCATCCCATCTCTCCAGCCCTCCTCCCACCCACTCCCTCTCCCATCTCTCTCGCTCTCCCATCTCTCCAGCTCCCTCTCCCATCTCTCCAATCTCTCCCATCTCCCCAGCCCTCCTCCCACCCACTCCCACTACCTCCCACCCCCTCCCACACCCTGCAAGCCATGGGCAAGAGGCCGAGCAAAGCTCTCCGTGCCCATCTGAAGGCGTTGAATAGCTCTCCCCAGGCAGGCCACCGCCACTGCCCTAATGGTATGAAGGCTGCGGTGGGCAGGGCACAGGCTGAGGTGCAGCGGCTGCGGGGTGTGGAGCAGTCCCTAATGGGCACCGTGGATGGGTTGCAGGGCGACCTAGACGACCTGCAGGCAGCACACCAACGCCTGCAAGATGAGCGTACGGCTTTGCAGCAGGTGGCATGCAAAACAGCAGCTACCAATCACTCCCTACGGGCCGCTCGACGCAGCCTCCTGTGTCAGGTGCATAACTACCGGCACAAACGCCGCCCCCACCACTCCCCACTCACCTTCAAGCAGAGGCAGCAGCTGCTGGTTTTGGAGCAGCACCCCGTCTCAGTGGAGGTGTTGAGGCGGTGTGCAGAGGCTGGCTACGGAAGGCTGGATAGCCATGGCCGGCCCATGGGCAGCATGGCAGAGCAGCTCAGCCCAGCCGGCCTCGCACCCTCACCAACAGACATCTTCATTCCAACTCAAGAGGGCCCTGTGGGGAGCTACGCGCATGGAAGTGGCACGCGCATGGAAGCTACGCGCATGGAAGTGGCGATTGATGTGGTGTACCATGCCGAGCTACGGCTGCCGCCGCCTGAGGATGGGCAGCAGCAGCAGCAGCAGCAGCAGCAGCAACGGATGCAGCAGCAGCAGCAGCAGCAGCAGCAGCAAGAGGACCCTTATGGCACTTGGCGTCAATATGCATCTGACATTCGTGCCATGGCTGTGAACGGCGACCCTGGCAGCCCCGCATTGCGCCTTCACCTCGAACAGTACTACCTTGCCTGCCCCATCTCCAATGCCCCAGTGGAGTCCTTGTTGCAGCTGTTGAAGCATGGTGGTGGCAGGTACATGGAGCTGCCAGCTCTGCTGCAGTTGATGTCCCTGCACACATGCAAGGAGGCCATGAAGACTGTGGATGTTCATGATTTGCAGCAGCATATGGGTCAGCTCCGTGCTGAAGTGCGGCGTAAGGAGGATGCCACAGCTGCAGCACAGCGGTCAGCAAAGGCAGAGCGCCAGATCACAGATGCAGCGCACAAGGTGGGGAGGGTTGTGATTAATGTGGGTGACCATGCGTGCCAACAGCGGCTTGCAGCGGCCCATGCCCTTGCCTTGGGGGGGCATGATTTTAGCCACACAACTGTTGAGGAGGCAAAGAAGATGACAGGAAAGCAGCTTCAGTCATACCTCCAGTTTCACAAGCAGGAGGTACACACGAGCTGGAGGGTACCCAAGCTACTGAGCCACGTGTGCACCCACATCCGTGGGAAGCTTGCCGCAGCTGCGCCCCCTCAGCAGCAGCTGACACCTGCAGGAACCACCCCTGAGCTGGCTGAGCCTGCTGGTGCACCCCCTCAGCAGCAGCAACAGCTGGCAGCGGCAAGCACGTCCCGTAAGCGTGGGGCACCTGCAGCTAACAAGTCGAGGGCAGCAAAGCAAGGTGAGACAACACCACGTACTGCACCTAGCACCTTGTTTAAGCGTAGCAGAGCAGCCGGTAATGCACTAGCGCCAGCAGTAGCTCCAAAAGCTCATAGTGGTATCCAGTCGTCACACAGCCGTCGTCGCGTCCACATGCCAAAAGCAAAACATGTTCCGACTGCTGCTGCGTGTTGCAGGTGCCACTCACAACAGCGTGGCGAAGCGTGCTAGTGCGGCGCGTCTCGCATGTGGCGAAATCGCATGAATTCAAAGTGTATCTTTGGACAGGCACTGAGCACCGCTGAGAGCGAGATAGTTTTTGCTGCGTCGGCCATTTCGTAGATATGACTCTCCTCTGTTCGAAGCACTGTTTACATATATTTTTGACTGAGTGGCTGCGGAGATACAGGCTTCGTATCACAGGGGGGTGGTTTTCAGGTAGTTGGGAACGCCTGACTGCGGTGTTGCCGGTGGGGTGATGTTGGATGCTTTAACTACATGTAAAGTATTGTATCGTCCGCGCAGGGCTGTGGGATACGGGCTTACGGAATACGGATCCGCTTACGTCCTTACCGTAATACGTGGTCACACGCGTAAGGTTCCGCCTAACCAATCCGTAAGGTTCCGCCGTAAGGGGCCCATGCAAGCATGCGGGGCATCTTTTTCGCCTTTCCCCTTCCGCCTTCCCTGCTTCCGCCAACCCTGCTTTCCCTGGTTCCGCAAACCTGAAATACTTGCTTACTTTGTTACTGGTGTGTTTACAACCTTAACTCATCCCAACCTCTCGCAGCCCAACCATCAGCCATCAACATCAACTTCAGCCTCGTGCCTAAGCAGGTCTGCACTGTCACAGCAGCTGCTGGGTTGCTAGGCTGCCGAACCTTGAACCCTCCCCATCTCAGCCATGCAATGAAGTCATGCATGCAGTGAACTGGCGCCCTTGTAGCGTGCGCCACTGAGTATTGCGCCAGATGCCTTCCAGCACCTGCACGACATGGGGTAGCAGTAGGTGGCACAAGCAGAAAGATGGCACAGTAGTAGGTGGCACAAGCAAAAAGATGCCTCTTTGGCTCACCTCTTGGTCCTAGCTCTGGTCCTGCGAGGTCTTGCGCATCCACCTATCGTACTTCTCCCAGTCTGCATCCGACAAGGTCTTCGGCTTGCGCTCCAACACTCTCCTGAGTGAAAACAACGAATTACATGCACACCGCTGTTAGCAGGTGTGCACCGAGGTGGTTTGGGTTGCTGCCAGGGGCGGCCTTTGCAGCAAAGGAGCAGAACTTGCACATGCGCCTGTCGCTAGCGCAACCATCGCCATTTGCGCCAAAATGCCTCTGATACCAGACCGGTGTGCTGATGCTGGGCTGGTCGGTCCGGCTGCGCTTTCTGAGTGGCCCAGTGACGCCGGGGATTTGCTGCACATGGCCATGGATGACCGGATGACCGGCGCGAAGTGTCTGCATCTGAAGACGCTGAGTGGCGCGTGGTGACCCCAGCTCCATGACAGCCGATGTGCGCTCGTCGCGACGCACTAATTCTGGGTGCGTCACTGGGTGCTTCACACATACGGGTGGCGGTTGGATCCGGATTTGACCCGTATTACTCCAGGGTATACATAAGTACGGGTTACCACCCGTAAATCCGTAACTTACCCCGTATAGTCACAGCCCTGCGTCCGCGCCACCTGCATGGTACGCTTGGACTTCGCAAATGGGACATGCTAACCCGACATAAGAGCAAACCTTACAAGAGAAATCCTTCATCCACATGATGACAAAAATTGCCCCCACGCAAACTCAGCATGACCTACACCTGACCAGGATGAATATACAGTTTTCCTACGGAGTGCGCTTGCAGCTCTTGCAACCATGTTTGACCTACGCTGGAACCTAATGTGACCTGGGACAAAGTTTGATTATGTTTGACCTACCCTGGGACCAAGTGTGACATGCAACTGAAAGTACTGCAGCCATGCAGGTCATTGGCTACAGGCATGGTAGTATGCAGGATTATAATGCTCTTTTGATCCCTCTTTAGACCCCTCCCATAACTGCCACTACCAAGATGCTAGTGGTGGCGATGCTGATTGCCATGATAATGTGGCTGCAGCAATATTGTAGTGATCTCATGACTGCTCGCATCACTGCCACTACGTAGACGATGGTGGTGGTCACGATGGTGATGATGCTGATGCAGCGTAGCATCTGCCTGCCAGGCCCTTCAGAAGCACCTGCTGTCTTCAAATGCTCCCTTCAGCAAGTCTACTGCTGCTGCTGTGGCTCAGTCGAGACACAGTGGGCAGCGCTGTAGTCCAGCTTGCTGGTGAGACCGCTGCTGCCCACAAACTGGGGTGTGAATGCAGCCGCGCCCCCCTGTGCAGGCAGCAGCAGCAGCAGGAGCAGCAAGCAGGTGGCAGGGCAGGCAGGTGAGGCACATGGACAGCTAGACATGAACATGCAAGACCGTGTTGGGGCAAGGGGTGTTGGGGCAAGGGGGGCTGAAGCAAGGGGTGTGTCGAAGCCATTCAGTAGCCCAGTTGAAAGGCGCAGGGACATGCACTGGAGCTTGTGCCTACGGCTGGGCGTCCAGCAACACCCCTCAACACCTATTGCTACCTTTAGGTGGCCGGGCTCTCACCAGGGTGGTCATAGCTGCCACAGGGTGCTCACAGCTGCCACAGCTGCCAGCAGCAGCATCTTTTGACACGTTCCCAGGACTATGAGGGCGCTCACAGCTGCCACATGGCAGCGCTGTCAGGTAGCAGGAGACGGCGTGGTCCCCTACCAAACTTTTGGTGTCGCCAGCATCACAACTGCTCATCCCATGTGGTGCCATACCGAGTCTCATGCCGAGATCTGGTCATGCCGACCACCATGACACCGTGACAGGCATGGCACGTGTGGAGCTTTGTCAACGTCCTTGCTGCAGGAGCCATGGATGGTGGAGGCTACAGCTAGGAGCTGGGTGAGGATGGGTCGAGGTGGAGAAGGGTGTCCTCTGCCTGGGTGGGTAGGGGCCTTGTGGGAGGTGTGCTGGCAGGTGGTGGTGCTGCTGCTGGTGCTGCTTCTGCTGCTGCTGGCAAGTGGTGGTCATGGTGGTGGTGGTGGTGGTGGTCGTGGCACTTAGCAGGAGCTCCAGCCTCCAGGTGCAATGAAGAGGGGTGGCAGGGCAAGCAGCAGCAGCACGCCCTAATGCTATGTGAGAACCGGCTGGGCCCACCACACTGCCAAGCCACAGCAGCGCACGCAACGCCCTACAGCACGCCATTGCTGCCCTACACCTCCCTTGCCATCAGCTGTCTGTAGGCCTGCTTTGGCTACAACGCAGAAGCACTAAGCAACAGGCTGCAGCAGCACCCAAGACGGAGTTGTCAGCACCAGCGGTGTGTCACGCCAGCGGCGCTCACTTTGACCAGCTCCTCCACCTTGTTCAGGTCGCCCGCATCCATCTTGGTCCACCAGCCCGCCGCCTTGCCCTCATCGTCCTGCGGCAGGGTAGGGGGACGCCACTAACACACATCAGGCTCACACACACCAACACACAGACACAGTCACCAACACACAGACAACCAAAACACACACCAACACACAGCAGAGAGGGCTGCTGGACCCTTGAGTGAGTCTGCTATTGTTTTTCTTTAGTTCCGTGTGCTGCTATGCACCAAGGCCGACAGCCTGCCTGCACTGGTGCCTGGGCCACACCGGTTCGCACTATCCTTACATCCTGCAACGACCGGGTATGAACGAAAGCGTGCGTGTTGAAGGGTGAAATCAACCTTACTGTGTAGGCCACACTGTTCCAGGTCATGTGCACACCACCCACAGGCCTAGTGAGAACCAGCTCCTAGTAGCACCCAGCAGGGGTAGTATAGGAGGAGTATGAGACACACCTGCCAAGGGCCTCCTTGGAGCTTGACGGTGGTGCCTCCATGGTGAGGGCCAGGCTGGCTGGCCTGCTGCTCAGGTGGCACGGGTTCAGCCCCTGATGTGCATGTGGCGAGGGCAGCTGTAGGGGCAGGGGTGGCGGCAGCCTGGGTAATGGGCTGGGAGGAGGCGGATGGGGCAGGCTCTTCCACAGCTGCAGCCACATGCACAGCACCACACCGGGCATCCATGGGGATAAGAGCATATGTGAGTATAAGAACAGCCATGATGTTTTGTGGTTAACCAACACAAATGCATAGTTGCTGTCACATCACATTACTCAGTATCATTATCATTGCCATCTTTGCATGCGCATCACCACCACCACCACAACCACCACCATCATACTGTGGCACTACCATTGGCAACCTGTGTGTAACCCTCCTGTGCACAGCAGCACTGCATGCATGGGCTGCGCTGAGGCCGCACCTCGCTCTGCAAACAAAGCGCTGAAGTCCAGGCCCTTTTTAGGACCCAGGGCGGCATCCAAGGAGGGCGCTTGCGGTGCCTTGCTCTGCCCCTGCAAGTACCCACCACCGACAGGCACAATGGCAGGCTATGTTCCTGCATGGCGCTGTGTAAAGGCATTGAGCACACCGTAATGCAAAGTGTAAGACTGCCGTGAGGTGAGGTAATGAGATGCTGCTGCCAATGACGATGACTGGCCACAAGTGGTTCACTGTGTGAGTGCACCAGTGTCTCTTTGAGTGGTGTGTGACCTTGTTCTAACTCTATGACATCATTAACACCATCATTGCCACAACATGACTGTGCATTGAATACGGTGGAGCTAGGCACAGCTGCAGAGCTGCAGTAGGGACCTGCACCTACTGCATGTACCTACCGTCTTCACCAGCTCATCCTCTGCGTTCATCTGGCCAGCAGCAGTGTGGGCCCACCAGCCTTTCTCGGAGTGCCCGTCCACTGCACCAAACACGTTCTTCACGCCTTCGCTGTTGTGGCCACCAGCTTCTGTGATCACTGCCTTGGCAGCTGGCTGCAGTCACAGTGTGCGAGTACATGTCCGCATCTCAGTCAGGCAATCCACGGTGTCGATCAACGGCTGCAGTGCCACTCACAGAGCTTGGGGCAGGCGCTCGAGCCGTTGCGACAAGGTCCACGGATTTGCGGACACCGACATGATCCAGTGATTTCCGGCTACCGACATCGCCGGCATCGGCTCTCTGGGACTTTGCCCTGCGAGGCAGCCACCAACGTCAGTTTACTCTGTACTGCAACACCCCCGGTGCGCTGCACTGTGCAACACGGCTCTGTGGAACACAGCTATACCTTTGAATCGCTGCGAGCGTGGGGTTTGCGCTGCAACTGCAAGCACGAGAGTCAAAATGCATTGCTGAGGTGGCACTTCGAGAACAACACACGAACATGTAATCCACACCTCATCGTTGGCGACGTGAGCCAAGGTGCTGGATGTATATGTTAATATGTTCCGACGAAGGCCGTCTAAATGTGCAAGCACAGTGTCGAAACGGGAGTGTCGAAACGGGGGCGTTACAAAAAATTGGCTACGGTGTCTCTGCGAACGATGAAGCAAGCTTTAGTGAGTTTGGGCAGCAGGCCTATGCTCTGGATTTATGTGACACAGATTTGTGTGACCTGGCTGACCAACGGAACTGTACTAAACGCAGTGGGCGATGTAATGCATTCACATGAGCGAAGTTAGTTACTACCACAAGACCACGCATCTCAGTGTGAGGCGGACGAGGGATGGGGAGGCGCTGCGGTGGCATGTCAAGATGTTGGTGGCTGGGCATTCCAGTCCAGTCCAGCCACACCTTCAGACAAAGCTGCCCTGGCTTGCTGATGTTGGGTGTTGCTCGCACATTGCACCCGTGTCGCCTTTAAACCATGTGTGCCATCCTGCCCAGTAGAGACCGTGGCTGTGATCAAATACCAGTGTTGATGCTATACATACTTACAAACTCTCACAGTCGCTGCGGTTACACGCATGATCAGTCATTTTTACATCTCTGTCTGTTATGCTGCAGCCTGCCAGAAACTTGGTGGGCTCAACGGTGAGTTTGACAAGCTGGGCGGCAGTGTTGTGGATAGGTGAGTTGGACATCTAGGCCCAGGCCCAGGCCAGCCATGGGACCTGCAGACCCCTGTACACGCCCTGCAGACTCACCTAGAGCCACCTATAGCCAAGCTGGCTGGACGAGCGCATGTGCCTGGCTAGAGCAAGGCCAGCAGCTGCTGCGCCACGCACTGTGGCATCACTGCACTGCTGACTTGTTGCACAACGGACGGTGTCGGACCCAAGCGGAGGCCCAGGCAATACTGCTGGAGCTACCAAATGGAGCAGTAACATAGTGTAGTGGGGCAGGGCACTTGGTAGCTGATGTTCTGCTGCGGGGCATGCACGGCCCTATGGTGAGCCACATGCCGTACCTGGGGTACGCTGCAACCTCTCTGTCCGTGGTACTGCCAGCAGCTAGTGGTAGCAGCCAGTGGTCATGCACTGCCGCGCGTGCATACTCTCGGGCACCTTGCTCTGACCCTGGCCTGGGCCCCCTCCTGACCCACCTCCTCCTGCAGCCGCAGCTGGCCACAGATGCCTGGCAGGTCCACAAACACCCTCAGCTCAGCATCCCAGGAGTAGTGACCTGGCACACAGCTGTCCACCACCACAGTGCGGGCAGCAGCCACATCACCTGCGCGCATGCACCGACACCCATGCGCCAGCTTACCATGGGCGCCCATGCACCACTGAGCACCAGCACCTGCAGCCCAGCTCAGCCCCGCCATGCGCGAGTAAGGCCACCCCTCCCCTCCCTGCCAAGTGTACCTTGCAGGCTCCAGCCAGGACAGGGTGGGGCGGTGCAGCTGACCTGGCACAGTGGCCGGTGCAGCAGCTGGTGTGCAGGGCGGCAGGCGGCGCCGGCACACACCCACTGCAGGCCACATGGCCTGGATGCGGTGCGTTGCGGGCGCACCTGGCCGGGTCTGGCCCACATGGCATGCTAGGTACCATGGCCCATCCATGCTCCATGCGTGTGCCATGCAAGTGAGGTGCAGGGGACAGAGGGGGTGTCTGCAAAGAGCTGGGGTGTGCTCATCAGTTTGGGTGACGCTTGCAGGCAGGCTCCTTGATTACGTCTCCTCAGTCAGGCCCAGCTGCCTGCACTCCCCGTGCTCTTTGAGAGCTGGGTGAGCCTCAGCGCTGCATCCGCTGCTGAACTGTTCACATGGGCTGGTAGGCCGGTCAGGGCTGCAAGACAGCCCACAACTTCCAGCGTGTTGGGTGAGCCATTGGTCAATGGGCAGGCCGTAACCTGTATCCCTTATTCTAAGCAGCACTGTGGAGCCCCTACACTTCTCCACAGCAGTGAGTGACCGGTGTGCGTCCCTATCCTAGGAGAGACCCTAGGAGTCGCTATAGCCCTATCCTATGCATGCCTCTACCGCACACACCACCTTTGTAAGGGGCAATCGAATTGGTAAACCCTTCCCCGTCACACCCCAGCAGGTGGCACTTTATATGCGTCATAACGACAACCCGCAAATCGCAGTGCACAAGCAGCCGCAGAGGCGTTGGGCCCTTGCGTCGGGCCGCATATTGTTGTAAAAGCGAGGAGTACCAAGCGGCTTTGTTGAGGCGCAGCAAGTCAGGTCACCTACGCAGCTCGGTTTGGTGATGCCACCTCAGCTCCGCACCCGAAATGACCTTCGTCAGTCTGCAAAACGCATAGCACGGAAAACGGCTTCGGCTGCATCACACGCAGCTCAGCGTCAGGTGCGCAACGGGGCACACGTCTGGGCGCCCATGTTGACTTTGACAGCTTTACCTCCCGTAAAGCAGCTGAGCCCGGTGTGGCACTTGCTTATCCCACAGGCATGGAGCCTGTACTCCCACGTGTTGTCCCCCATGCTGTCAACCCTTCTTCGCGTGTTGCGCTCCTTCACCAATTTGCAAGCCTCAATGGCAGCTGCAGCTGCAGTGGCAGCCGGGATGCTGGCTGCTCTCGGCCTGACATCCCTGCTACTGCTGTCACTGGCAAGGTGACGCCCCTGTGACGCAGTGCCTGCAGTACTGCCATGGGTCCTTAGGCTTAAGCCAAAATCTGCACTCTTTTACAAAACACACCGCACGCACAGCGCTAGGCGAAGCTGACCATTGCGCTCTGCAGCTATGACTTGTGCAGATCAGGGCAGTGCGACAGTTGGCACTGGCCCCTGTTGGCCTCCCATCTCCTGGGCGCTGCATGACTCAATACAGCACACCTGGCAAGCTGTGGACTTGCATGCTCCCTTGCCCGCTCCCTCCTGATCACTGCACCCTCCCAGCACCTGCCTCCCATGTGCTGTCCCGTGTGCTGCCGTATGCCAACAACCCAGACATGGTCCCTCCCCAGCACGCTCCCTCCCTCCCTCTGCCATCTGCCATATGCCAGCAACCCAGACATGGTTCCTCCCTAGCACGCTCCCTCCCTCCCTCCCTCCCTCCCTCTGCCATATGCCAACAACCCAGACCCAGAGCTGCTCCTTCCATGGCGAGCACAGGACCCTTGCCAGGCCAGGCAATGCAGCAGGCTGCAGGGCATGGCCTCACCCTCCCTGCATCCACTGCTGCACCCAGGCCTCACCAGCCGCCCTGCACCTGACCCCTGCACAGCGCAACACAGTGTCGCCCTGGGCCCGGCTGCCTGCAGGCGCTACACTGAGGTGCAGAGCAGCATAGAGCGGCCGCTGCACTTTGACTACAGCGGGCCAGTGGCCTCCGCCTGGACCTCCCTGCAGGTCTGCCAGGGGCCAGCAGCAAGCTGAGCAGGGCGCCAGGAAGGCCGGGCAGCCCGCAGCTGGACAGACAGGCGGTGGTAGCCCAGCCACTTTGGTCCCATTTGCACCAGCATGACGGCCCAGCTGGTCCACTTTGGGCTGGGGCCACTGCTGGGGTCAATGCTGCAGAGGAGGGGACAGGGGAGGGGACAGGGGAGGGGGAGGAAATGGAGAACCCTAGGGTTTGAGTAGGGTTTGGTGCGGGGTGAGTGGTGGGGCTAGAGGGCAGGATGTCCAGCTGAGGTCTTTCTCCAGTCCACAGCTTAATCTATTCCATCAGCCCTGGATGTTGCAGTTGCTCAGGCATGCTTTGATTAGACTACCCTGCTCCTCCTCCCCTGCTTTCATAACTTTGCAGCCGTACAAGCAGGCAGGTGGGTTCAGGGTGTCGCTAGCATCCTTTGCTCAATCAATGTGCATGAGTCAACACAGAGACCATGCAACATGGACCCTACCCAAGAACACGTGATGCTGCCTGCCATGTGAAGCACACACACCGCACCACCCTCCATCCCCACCTGGTCACCCTCCCTGCCCAGAGCCCGCTGCCGCTGACCCTTGGTCCCCTCCCTGGCTGCGCAGGCAGAGGCCGCCACTGGCATGACGCTGCTGGGCCTGCTGAACCCCCTGGCCTGGCTGAGCCTGGTGTCCAGGAGCCAGCCCAGCACCCCGCCCTCGCTGCCTGATCAGGCCTCCAGCTGGGATGTGGGGGGCTACCAGGCAGCAGCCCTGGCCCGGCACCAGCAGCAGTACGGGCAGCAGCAGTACCAACAGCAGCAGTACCGACAGCAGCAGCAGTACGGGCAGCAGTGGGAGCAGCAGCACCCTTACCCTGCCTCCGGCCCGCATGACTACCACATGCCAGCAAGCTCAGGCCCTGGGAGACACCACATGGGCGCTCCCCAGGGCCTGACCCAGGCCACCCCAGCCCACCCTGCCAGCGCCCTGGGCTACCACCCCCCGCATGGCCCTGGTGCCTCCACCCCGTACCACCCTGGACCCCCCTCCACAGGCAGGGGGGTGGCAGGGGAGCAGCAGCCAGGCAGCGCCTGGGTGGGGGGGGCTGCTGGGCCAGGGCCAGCACAGCGGCAGCAGGGCGGCAGGGCCATGGCACAGCCTGCTGATACGGCTGTGGAGGTGCATGGGGGACGGGCCGTGCCCAATTGACAGCAGGTCAGTGCCTGGCCCACTGCCCCTTGGGCCTGCGCTGCATGTTGTCGCTGCTTGTGGTAATGGCCGGCACCGCTGCTAGCTTGCCAGCCTGGTGTGGCCCACTGTGCCGGGCTGTGGCTGCTGCCTGCAGGTCAGTGTATGGGTCACGCTGCAGCTGCCCCCCGCACACGCTGACCTGCTGCAGCTGGCAGGGGAGCTGTGGGGCCCTGGGCCACGCCTGCTGGCTAGCGCCTCAAAGACTTACATGGCCCAGCCCCAGCCCCTGCTGCTGCGACTGTCACGGTGCGACACCCAGCTGAACAGGAGTCTGCGGCGGGGTGCATACCAACCATACAGGCTATGGCAGGCTGTGTGAGGGTGGTGGAGGTCCAGTGGGGGCTGCCCAACAGCATGACGGAGAATGCGGATGAGCGTGCATGCTCTCCCACGCCCCTGCTTGCTGCCCTCACCCACCTTGCCGGCACACCAGCCCTAGCCCTGTGTAGAGGGTGTATGTGGGAAGACCCTGCGAGGACTGGGCCTGCTCCCAGGGCGCAGTAATCAGCTCAGCTTCGCTGCCTGCTCTCACACAAGGAAGGTGACAGGCGCAGCAGCAGGGGCTGAGGCTGGGCCATGCAGGTGTTGGAGGTGCTGGGTCCCAGGGGAGGGGGCCCGGGGCTCCACAGCCCGCCTGCCAGCTGCTCCCAGGCCCCATCCCTACGCCACAGCTAGCAAGACTGGTTCACTGCGCAGCTGTCCTTACAGGCACTCCATACACCACCTGCAGGGCGCAGCTAGCGGTTATAGGCTTTGCTGGGAAGCTGTACTCGTAGCCGCTCCCGCCCCTGCCCAGTGCACCCCTGCTGCCCGCCTCTTGTTACTGCAGGCAGCTGCTGCTGGGGCCGCTGTACTGGTCTGGCCTCATGTCAGACACCAACAACGTGCGCATCAAGCTCTTTGACAGGCAAGCTGACGCACCCCTCTACCCGCCTGCTGTCATTCACCCCCTGGGGCCTCTGCACCTGCTGCCCCTTCCTGCTCATTGCCTTCCATCTGCAAGCTAGGGCAACTGAGCAAAAACCTAGAGCTTAGGGCTAAGGGGACGGTCACCCTCCAGGCCAGGGGCGGCCAACTAGAAGGGGCGGCCAACTAGAAAATGGAGCAAATAAAGAACTCCAGTCATGCTCCCTCGGGAGAGTAGTTCTTTCTTTCTTTTCTGTAGCTTTGGGCCAGTGGCAGGTCAGGTCAGGTCTAGCATGGACCTAGGAGCCATGGCACCACTTTAGTCATAGCAGCCAAACACTGGCTAGTGGCCAAGACCAGCACATCAGCCTACTCCTCCCAAGGCCAGCCAGACAGCCAGACAATGTGCCCACCATCCTGCTGTTTTTTCCCCAACCGCCTCCCTTCCTCACCACCTGCCTGTCTGCGTATCTCGTCACCTGCCTGCCTGCCTACCTCGTCACCTGCCTGCTTGCCTCGCCACCGCACTCCTGTAGGTACCAGGACCTGTCAGCAGCCCCTGTGGTATCCTTCCGAGCGCTGCTGGCCTCACGCAACAGCTCTGTGGGCTCCCTGCCACCCCCTCCCGTGTACGGTGCCAGTCTCAGCGTCAAGCTGCACCTAGGTCAGTACAGAGTCAGCCCTACCCCTCCCGCTCTGTAGCCCCATGCTGCTGCCTCCATGCTGCATGCACCTGGGTCAGCACTCAGCCCTACCCCACCCCTCCTGCCCACACCGCCCGCCCCTCACCACCCTGGGGTGCTGCTTCCTGGCTACATGCACTGTGATGGTGCGATGCATGTCATCTTTGAGAAGAGGGAGATGCATGCCTGGGTACTACGCCGCTTGCCTGCTGAGAGTAGCTAGGGTTCCAAGCACTTGCCTGCTCGCCGCACAGCATAGCAGGCGGCTGCCTGCCCCCTGGCCATTTGCAGCTTGTGTGTCTGTTCAAATGGCTGGCAGGTCCATGCTGGTAGCTGCCTGGCAGCTGCATGGCACACCATGCAGCGTCCATGCTGATGCCTGCCTGCTTGTCGCTGTGCTGCCTGACCACCTGCAGGCCTGGGCCGTACCCTGCTGCACTGGCTGCAGCCCAGCTGGCCAGTGGTGCTGACGCTTGGCACGGGGGCTGCCCTGCTGACCCTTACCAGCGGGGCCTGCTGCCTGGCCCTCCTGCTGCTGGCCCTGCTGCTGCACCGCCTGGGGCAACCTGCTGTGGACCACAGTGCGGGTGCCAAGGCAGTGCAAGCAGCCAATGCTGCAGCAGCCATGGCCCAGGCAGCTGCAATGGCGGCCACCGAGGCAGCACGGCAGTCGCTAGGAGCAGGGGGCGGTCCAGGCGGTGGGCGGGGGTGGCGTGAAGGGGGCAGGCGGGGACAGGCGGCTCTGGGGGCTGCTGCCCCTGCACCTCGTCTGGGGTATACCCGGCATTGGGAGGTGGAGGAGGTCAGTGAGCATGACAGTGAGAGTGGTGATGGCGACTACACAGGCAGGTTTGAAGGTGATAGCAGCAGCAGTGGCAGTGGCAGCTTGGGGGAGGGGAGTGGGGTGGATGATGGGGCTGCAGCTGTAGCTGGACAGCAGCAGCTGGACGACAGTGATGCAAGCAGCGGGGTGGGGCCGGAGAGAGAGGATGCGGAAGCCGCCTCAGATTGGGAGCCGCCCAGGGCAGCAGTCAGGTCTGTGCAGTCGGTTGGTTCCAGGCAAGGGAAGCATGGTCATGGGCAGCACAGCAGGAGCAGCAGTGGCATCGGCCCTCGGCAGTCCAGTCAAAGTAATGGTGAAGTGGGGTCGAGGCAGCAGAGTGTAGGGAGCAGGGGCAGCAGGCGGGACAAGCATGCCGCAGCAGCGCCGTCCATGGTAGGTGTAGAGCAGGAGGACGGAGGGGCAGAGGTCTCAGGCGGACAGGGTGCTGAGCGGCCTGCATACATTGGAACTGGGCTTGATGGGGGGACTGGGGCGGCAGCCAACGAGGATGATCCTCCCGTCCGCCTCAGCTCTGCCCCCAGCTCCGGCCCGAGCGCCCCGCAGCGACCGGCTGCCGCCGAGGAGCCTGCGACAACGAGTTTGTTTGGGGCGTTGCAGAAGGCTGTGGCTGTGGCCGCGGAACCAGCGGATCCGTCACCGCTTGGCTCCGACTGGGTTGAGGGCGACAACGCAGGGAACCCGCCGAGGAAGAGCCTGCGGCAACGTCGGGCGGCAGCGTGATTGTTGCAACGGAGCAATTGTTACAAAGCTACCTTGCTGAGAGTTTTGCAGTGTTGAACAAGTTTTGATCCGTACAGCTCTCTTGCCACACCAAAGTAAAGCACGAGTTGTAATCAAACACAGGCTGCGAGTTCATTGTTGTAAAGGTTACTGTTCTCTTGGGTTGTCTTGCTCGTTTCTGGCCGTAATACATACCGTAAGTATCACTGGAGAGAGAATAGAAGGGAGAGTGTTGAACAGTGTTGAACAGTCGTTTTCGATGTAAGACATGGTCAGTGGTCACGTCAGGCGCTCCCAACATGGGGTTGGTAATATGCATGCAAGTACTCTCTCAATACTGCATCTTTTTCGATAGCGTTTATCACATTGGCAGCCACGAGTTAGTCCGCGTAATCTGACCATCAGCGCTAGCCATTGGAGTCTTTGCTCGCGTACTGCCACATGTGCCCGCGAACAAATCACAGCGGCGAGACGGGTCTCCTTGGCACGGTGAGCCACGTCGCTGTGACCCCATCTACCTAGCGTAGTGAGCTGGTTGTGCACAAATGGAATGTCCGGCCGACACCCACCGCGATGCCTGCCGGGCGTGCAGGGCGTCTAGACGGGGCGGGTGAAGCATAATCTATCTTCGCTTCTCGCCGAACACATCATTTGGGTCGGCGCACACGAAGGTAGCACCGGGGTACACCCCCCCCCCCTCCACTGTGCCCTTCACTGTGTTGCACCCGTTGCACTTGGAGGAAAAGCGACATAGAATTGTTGTTCTTTACTCATTGGCGCATCTATTGAAACAAACCGCACATTAAACAGCCCAGGCCTCTATCAGTTTGACATCTTCAAAGTGACATCATGTTCTCCAAGCAGAATCAGGGCCACGGGGCTGTGGGGTGGCATTTGAGCTATGAAACTTTGCACGCAGGTGGATGGCATGTAGGGGAGTGTAACTCTCAGAGGAGCCGAGTCCAAACTCGGTCATGGTGTGGAGTTGTGGAGTTGTGTAACTGACTGCATGGCTCTGGCCCTGAAATCGGCTAAGGGAGTTGGGGGGTCACAGACCAGAGTGAGCTTTTTGCTTAGCTGAGTACGAGTGTTTGTAGCAATGTCCTAGATGAGCTTAACCTAGTATGTAGCATGCTGTAATTCCCAATGGTCGAGCTGTGGCATTGCCCTCCAGGTAAGGGGGGGACGTGGGCTCATTGCCACATTTCCGCAACCGTTCTCCGGCCGCATTGCGCATGTTGTGTCTGCTTGCATGACGCGCGCCCTTGGTGCTCGATGAGGTGGGCTAGCCTACACTTCCTGCCGTGGTATGTGTTGTCCCTATCGCGGGCAGCGCGGGCCTCTCCGGAAGCCTTTCTTTTGCGCTCCGCTTCGGTGAGGTCCGGCTGTAGTGCCTCGTCGCGGTCCTCAATGTCACTGTCCGGGTCTTCCGGCACTGGCCTAGGCACGGTTCGTCTTTTCTTTTGCCATAGAAAACAGCAAGGCGAAGCCGCCACAAATACAAGAAAAATATTAGCTTTGTTTGTTTGCATTTACATCATGGCCCTTTTTACCTGATGCCAAGCCGTAACGCTATTCCATATGTAACAGACAGAACAATGAATACAACGTAATGTGAAGCTCGCGCCGATCAACACTTACGCGATGATACGCATGTCCGCAGCCTCAGCTGCAGTTCAAGCAGCAATGAGCGTGCTCCAGACCATGATGCGGCCGCCCGCGCTCTCACAACAGCGAGCCTACCTAATGTCCACAGTAGCTGCTTCAGACCATTTACGTCTCATCAAGCAGCTGCGGGAATTGACAGGCTCGCCCATATCAGACGTAAAGGTGGGCGTACATACGCCAGACTTGCATGGCCAGGCAAGAGCAGGAGCCGTCATTTGCCATCCCGCACCTCTCGGGCCTTCTGGCAGGCGTGCTTAACAGCAGCAAATTGGGACCTAGCACAAGCGCATGAGGCGCTGCGTCTGAAAGGCGTGGAGGCAGCTGCCAAAAAATCAACACGGCATGCTGCTGAGGGGCTGGTGGGGCTGTACTCTGCTAACCCTCACCTGGCAGGTGCATGGCTGGTGTACTCACCCTCTCATGCAGCACTTAGTCAGCCTGGGCAGTGCTGAGTCAGCCATGTCAGCTGGCTCAGCGTAAGCCACCAGCTCAATGACACAAGCCAGGCTGCACTTGCATGTTGGCCCCAGCTGGGTCCAGATCTAGGGCACCTACACATGCAAGCCCCCATGGGGACGCAGGCCGCAGCAGGTGCTCAGCTCCTGTTCGTGACAGCCACACTCTGGCCCCAGGGCCTCCTGCAGCAGGTGCCTAGTGCATGCCATGCTGGCTGTGCGCTGCACCCTGCAGTTGCCGTGGAGGTAAACAGTGAGACAGACTTTGTGGCACGCAACGCCCTGTTCCAGGCCTTGGTGCAGCGGGTCACCCAGGCAGCGGCGGCCCTGCTGCCCAGCAAGGCACACAACAGTGGGAGCACGCAAGGGGAAGGGGCTGGCTGCAGCGCGGGGCCGGCTGTTCAGGAGCTGGATGTGGAGCAGGTGCCGCGCATGACAGATGCAGCGGACTCTGGGCAGACGTTCACCCCTGACCTGCCCGGGCCGTGCCCACCCTCCCAGCTCTGGCCACCCACCGTCACCCCCACCTCATGTCCTTGGTGTCAGTGTCAGGGCAGCGGGAGGGGGAGGGGTGCCAGGGCAGCAGGAGGGGGAGGGGGGCCAGGGCAGAGGGAGGGGGAGGGGGGCCAGGGCAGCAGGAGGGGGAGGGGGGCCATGGCAGCAGGAGGGGGAGGAGAGCCCGGGCAGAGGGAAGGGGAGGAGAGCCAGGGCAGAGGGAGGGGGAGGAGGCCCAGGGCAGCGGGAGGGGGAGGAGGTTTGAGGCACTGAGGCTACACTGTGACTCACCGTGGCGGTGCAGTGGTGCAGAGCCTGCAGCGAGCATTGCTCTGCTTGGTGGCTGGCAACAACTGCACAGCCACACCCTGACTGCCTGCTTGCCGCCCTGCCTGGCTCGTTGAGGCCGGTTGCGAGACCAAGGCCGCCAGCAGCGAGTAGTGTCCAGGCCTGGTGTGCTGCACTGCGCTGCCGCAGCTGCTGGCCCAGCCCCTGCCAGGCTCCGGCCACACAGTAGCTGAGGAGGTGGCGGCCACAGTGGCGGTGGTGAGGGAGAACATCAGAGTACGCCGTGCTTACCGCCTCGCCTCCTCAACTGGTGCGTCAGGGGGCGGCAGCGCCTGTCTGGTGGGGGCCAGACCCAGCCAGCCAGCCAGCCAGGGGGGCACACACCAGTGTTTCTTTTTTCGTTTCGCCCTGATGCATGATCTATAGCTCAGAGTGACATGGCATAGGTTCATACCCTTGCCTACCTACGCTAAAACACGCAAAACCGCAGGTTAAATGCCATGTTTTATAGCGCAGCGCGAGGCAGCGCGAGGCACGCAGCGCAGCGCGCTGCGCGAGGCATAGCGATCACTGTATATAGCGCAAAACAAACTGGCACACACCCTGGCTGCCGCATGGGGAAGGAGTGGCAGCCACAGGCCGATGCCGACTCAGGCCAGGGAGGGTCCAGCCTGCTGCTGCTGTCAGGTGTGGCCCAGAGACCTTGTGTGTGTTGGTGGCAGAGTACAGCGACAGCGCCCAGTGTAGGGAGGAGGGCAAGGGGAGGGCCACCCCCCCTGTGGCTCACGCAGGCTGCCTGGGCACCTACCTCCACCAAAGTGCTGCACCTGGTCTGGGCCGCATCGCCGCCTTGGTGCTGTTGGAGTCCTCGACACCTGGGCCCGAGCCGCTGGTGGGTGTACAGCCCACATGCCAGCCAGCCAGCCAGATGCCAACCACAGCCAGCCAGCCAGCCAGCCAGATGCCAGCCACAGCCAGCCAGCCAGCCAGCCAGCCAGCCAGCCAGCCAGCCAGCCAGCCAGCCAGCCAGCCAGCCAGATGCCAGCCACAGCCAGCCAGCCAGCCAGCCAGCCAGCCAGATGCCAGCCACAGCCAGCCAGCCCAGATGAGGCCGGCCAGATTTAGCAGAAGGGAGCTGTGCCTGGGTGCAGGCGGGTCAATGGTATGTGTGGGGTGTGAGGATGAGCTCGGCTGAGTGGGCGGATAAGCTCGACAGAGTGGTGGGGGCTGGTGGGGGCAGTCCTGCCTGGCTCCTGTCGCCAGCTCCAGCCGCCTGCCGTGTCACCATGCCGCCGGCAGGTTTATCTTATCTGATCTTATCTCCGGACTGTGGCTGGGCAGGGTGTCGCACTGTGGCACAGTTGCTGGGGGGCTCAGCCTAATGGCTGCAGGGGCAGTAGAGCCAGCAGGAGCTGTGGCCTGCAGAGGGGCAGGAGGTAGAGAGGCAGCAGTGAGAGTCTGGGCAGAAGCCACAGGGGCATCTGATGCCGCTGCCCACTGTGCCACTGTGTCGCAGGCCAGTGTGCCGGCAGTTGGCGAGCTGAGCAGCCAGCTGGCCATGCATGTGGCGGGTATGCGGCCCAGCTGCATCCAGCACACGGCAGCCCAGCAGGCAGGTGGGGTCGGGCTGCCGGGGCCAAGCGCTGCAGGAGACGGGGCTGGTCAGCAAGACATGGAACGGGAAGGGGAGGGGGAGGCAGCGCTGCTGGATCAGCCCTTCCTGCTGGACCCTGCGCTCAGCGTGCGCCTTGTGCTGCAGAGGTGAGGCATTAATGTTTGGTTTAAGGTACAGTTATCATTTTGGTAGAGTTTTACTTTTTGAATGTAACAATGCCAGCCTGGTATGGCTGCTTGTCCTTCTCCATGGCTAACTGCTGTGGGCATTTGCTGACTTGCTGGTGACTTGCTCCATGGCAGCCTGCACATGAAGAGGCGCACACTAGTCTAGCAGCGGTGGGCACCACCAAGGGACCACCAGCACCTCGCCCCGCTACCGCCCTTCACACAGTGGCTCTGACTGAGCCTGAAGGGGGCCTGCACACTCATCCAGTACACAGAGCACGAGCTACAGGCACTGCTGAGCCAGGCCCTCGCTGCTGCACACCCTGGGCTGTGTGTCGGCCTGGGCCTACACTACTGCTGGCTGCCCAGGTGGCATGCAGCTGCAGCCCGCCACTGGCCTGCATGCAGGGGGCCATGCATGCCGTGTGTCTGCCTTCCATGGCTGTGTCAGCGCCAGGCCCCACAATGCAGAGGGCTGCTGCTTGGCTGCTCAGCCTGGGTGCTGCTGCTGCCCTGCTGCCCCTTGTGGATGTGCGCAGGCAGGCAGAGCGGGGCGGCAGCCCACTCCATGTGGCGGCCTTCCTTCGCCTGCAGTGCGGGGAGGGCTTGCAGCAGCTGTGAACGCCGTGAAGGCCTTGGCCCGTGCAGCAGTCAGCCATGCCATGTGTGACCTGCCCTGACCTTCGTAGCATGGGGTGCATGGGGACAGAACACACACACCCCTCCAAGCAAAGTGTGAGACTGCACTGCAGTCACACAGTGCTTCCATGGCGACAGGGGGTCAACAGCCTGCAGGTTGTGTGTGTTGCTGATGGTCGCCACCGCTACAGCTAGAGCAGCACAGAGGACACAAAGGACCGCCAGGATTTTGGGGGGTGGATTTGAGCAGTAAAGCTGCCGCTACAGCTGCTGCCCCCGCCGCCACCGCTGCTGCTGCTGTTAGTCAGTCACATCTTATGCACCGCGTCTGGGTCCCATTCTCTCTATGCTGTGTGGCACCATCTTTGACATTACCAACACCATCATTGCCACAACATGTTTGTGCAATTCGTGGGGTGTCGCTAGGCAGGCGGAGGCAGGGCAGTACACAGAACCGCGAAGCTTGGGAATTGGGCTTGGGGGCTGAGGGTGAGGTGCAGATTGAGGCCTTCTTACACCGCTGTAGAACAGGCTGCAAGCACACAAGGTGCGAAGAAACGGTGGACACTTGACTGCCATGTGCAAGTAACCGAGGGGAATGATGACATTGTAATGTCCATGTTATTGCTACCACACTTACACCAGGAACTCATTGCTGCAAACCCTGGTTGAGGTTCCCTGATCTGCCATTATTCGAACCCCGACCGGACATTGCACCAGGAGGCTGGGCTGGGCTGTCGACGTGCTGCAGATAGCGCACCGCAAGGGACGCCACAGCTATTACAGATGTCAGAACTAAGAATTACCACTGCCGAAACATCGTCTACACACACAAATACCCAGTGCTAGTTGAACCACCACGACTCGCATCCATCACACAACAGTTCATGGTCTAGTCATTACCGTCTAATAGGCAGCTGTAATTGCAGTCTTGCCTGCCTGCTGCACAACGACCTACTATGTAAGTCAACTTAGCATGCGTAATTCATGACCTCCTGTACCCCTCCTACACCTAGTGCCCCTCATATAACCCAGTCACCGCCTCACCAACAAATACTGCCCTGCAGTTCCTGTCCAGCATCAATGCTGCCTGGCCTTCACATCAGCTGCAGTCTAATTGTGTCGTAAACACCGGTGTAACACGAAAGCTCCGCACCAAACCAGTCTAACACACACGCTGCGCATCTGCACTTGTCCTGGACTAGATGCCTGTGATGGTGCACATGTATAGTATATACGTCCATGCAGAGAGGTAGTGCTTTACTCATACCCATGCACAACTTAATAGGCCCATGCTTTGCACTGTTAATTGCAGCAGCAAATGTGGCCAACCTTAACTTGGGAAACACCATGCAATGTGCGATGGGTTGCTGAGCACACAGAACCCCCTTCCTGGCATGCGTAGGGGACCGAGATGCAATTGCAATCTCAGGTAGGTCCCGCTGCTAGGGGTTTACTTTGAATGGCTACGCAACCTGATGCAGCCTGGTTCTGCACTCCTGGCTGCTGACTAGGTGCAGATGCTGTAGACACACAGGGCAGTGGCCTGCCACTCACAGGCTCTTCTTGTACCGCAGGCCGCAGGCGTTGCACAGGGTGCGGGGCCCAGCTGGACCACAGCGCCACTGAGGGGTGTCTCGTACTCCACCTGCAGCAGCAGGCAAGCCAACACTCCGGCAGCTGAGCACCCACCCCAAGGTCCTGGCCTGTGGGTTTCTGGTTTGAGGAGCACGGAAGTAGGGCACATTTAGGACGCAGCCACACTAGAAACAGTCGAGGCCATGCATCAGGGTCCTCGCTGCTGCATCCCACGTCATGTGAGCATAGACTAGACTTCCACCGTCTGAGCTGGCACTCTAACCCTCAGCTCAACCGCACGGAGCCACACTGGCCAGCTTGCTGCAGGGTCCTCAAACCGAGGTAGTAGTGCTGACTGTCATAGCACCTCAGCATTGAGTGTGTTGCAGCAACACCTGGTGCTGCTGCTGCCGCCGTTTGTGTTCATCAAGGGTGCGACCGAGGTTGCTTCAACATGTTTGGAGTAGCTGAGTGAGATTACCCACAGTCCAACATGTTGTTCCTTGTTGAATGAGTTTTGTTGGCCTGTCATAGCACCTCATGTAACGCTAATGTACAGCTGGTCAGGGGGGCGGACACACACATACACGCGCTAATGTATGTGCCCACCACCCCGTGCTCACAGCTGTGGCATCCAGTAGTCGGAGGTACAGGTGTTCTTTTCGTGGCATCTGGCTTGGCTGCAGCCATTGCACCTGCAGTCGCCGTTCATGAGAAGGCCAACACTGTGACTTGTCAGTATGGCTAGGTGTAGGCTGGAGAAAAGCAGTTGTGCAGGATCAGCCAGGCACTCTCACAGGGGAAGCAGGCCACGCTGCTGGTGCGACAGGGTATGTGTGTTGTGCAGCCAACACCAGCATCCTATGTGCCTCACCAGGATCCAGGAAGGTCAGGGTGTCTTGGCTTTCCAGACTCGATCCTCTTGCCAGTTGGGTCGTGAAGGGCTTATTGACACCGTGGCAGGTCAAACCTGCTGTGACCACCAGCTGTCCAGCAGGCTCAGGCGCTGGCATTGTCTTACGCCGCTTGTTTGGCTCACACTCCCTCGCTGGGAATGGAGCATCAGATGAGGGGGGCGCTAAGGGTGGGGCCGTACGAAGGTCCAACACTAGTCCTGGTCGTGTCACAGTGCTTTTTGCCACATGCTGCCTAATGGAGTTGGGAGACCTCAGCCTGGAAAGGGAAGCGGACAAAGGAGGGAGGGCGGCTGATTGTAGGGGGGTGCTTGAAGTGCACACAGATGGCCACCAGCAGTATGGCTCTGCTAGTGAGTTGCGGCACGCAGCAGCTGCACTCTCGCCGCCGCAACTGTTGTCGATGTAATTGGAAGACGGTGCGTGCGTGCTCGAGGTTGCCTTGGAGCTGCATTGCTCCGCAAACTGCAGAAGGGCTGGATCTTCCAACAGTACGCAGCACGGTTCCTCAAAGTAAGGCGTCTCTTCCTCCTCGCTCAAAAATAGCTCTTCAAAGCCGTTCGTGGAGCTCGAGACCTGTGCCGCAGTCGTGCAGTTCCGCAGCAATCAGGCTCGATGCCTCGGGCTCGATGCATATAACTGGGACCTAAAGGCACATACCGTGCAGCATTCTCCGCACAGGTACAGAGCTTGCCCTTGTTCAAGCTCACGCGCTGGGGACCCGTAAAGTCGGGGCTGTGCCTACATGTGCTTTGTTCCAAACACCCTGGTTCGACATAATCAGATGCCAGGTAAGCGAGAGGCTAGTGCGCGCACCGCAGCCCCACTGTCGAGGTCCGTGCATGCCATAAGGGGGGATGTTGCAAGGTCGAGCAGTACGCGAGATGCCGTGTTTACACCAGTCTTTTCTGCCCGCTCCAGCATATGAACGTGCTGAACTTTTGCAGCGGTTATTTCGTTTATCATCGTTGTTCCAACTGCTCCGTTGTGGCGTCTTGTCTGGTTGTTCATGAGCTCGGTACTGTCTGCGTCGCCCACCCTTTCAGTTTGAACAAGCATGCCGCGCAGTTGGAGCCAGTCTTCTCCAGCCGACGTGGGTTGCAATTCTAACCATTGCCAAGCGTAGTCAGTGTGGCGAATGGTGGTAGCGTGGTAAGGCATAGCTGCATGTCATTGCGGCTAGTGGCGCAGGTAGTGATTGATGGTGGAGATGGGAAAGTTGCGGGGGTCCCAGTAGATGTGTGGTGGTTGTGCGGTCGCTGCGGTAGATGTGAGATTGCTGCGTAGTGACATCGGCCGCTGTTCTTGCCTTGCCTGGTGGGCCGTGGGCATGGGGTGGTAGCAGGTCTAGGGCGTGGTAGGCGTGGTAGCAGGTCTAGGGCTCCTCCCCGTCCCCTGCAGCCGTCTTGCACATGCAGAGCGTGTTGCCAACCTTCATGCCAAGGCAGCCCAAGGCATAGGCAAGGATAGGCTGGAGTAGCACAGAGGACCGGTTGCTCAGCAAGCTGGTGTGTGGGCTACACCTCCAGCACCTGGCAGCATTTGAGCTCAGCCGGCACTTTTGTGGGAGGCAAACATAAGCAAATCACCACCACCCTGGCCACCAGGGATGCTGTGTGGGCGGTGTGCCTGACTTCCAAGTGGGCATGGCAGCAGATCCAGAGGGCGTGTGGAGCCCATCGGCTCACGCTAGAGCAGTTCTTAGCACGGGTTGTCACGTGATACTGGCCAATGACATCTTGGTCATTGGCATAACTATGCGCTGCTTATGGTGTATAGCTACATGGTTATATGATATCAGGGGGTGGGAATAATGGCAATGCCAGTGAGAAGAATGGCATGATGAAGCATGACTTGCTGTAGGCTGGCGGACAATGCTTTTGCCATGTCACACAGATGCATCGTGCGCTCTATGCAGGTTGAGGGGAGATGACTGAGGTATCCATGAAGCGCTGCAAGTGGTGTTCTTCGGCGCAGCAGGCATCGGCAGTGATGCAGTGTCATGGAGTTTGTGTGTATGCCCAAGAGTACAGACCAGGGTCGGCATATCTGCAACCAATCACTCAGGGGCCATAAGCGTTGCCCTCTCACCAGCTCCGACATGCTTCACAGAGCCTTGGCCTGGTGCTCCACCGCCAGGCGCCCCAAGACTGAGCAAGCAGTTGAGCCAACTACACCGCCAAAGGCACATGCCAGGTCCAAGCCAATGGTTGCCAAGCCCCCTCAGCACTTTAGCCATGCAGGTGGGTTGACAGGAACTGCAATGCAGCACCCTGTCCTTGAATGAACATCAACATCATTGGGCCATGCAGGTGGTGGTGTTGAAAAACACCGGTTGTGGTAGAAGGCTGGTCAGGAAGTCCACCTGGCGGAAGATGGGCTCAAACCTCCTCGGACTCGCCCTTCTTGCTGGTCTTCTTGGGCATGAGCATGGCCTGGATGTTGGGCAGCACGCCCCCGGAGGCGATAGTGACCTGGCCCAGCAGCTTGCTCAGCTCTTCGTCATTGCGCACGGCCAGCTGGATGTGGCGGGGCACGATGCGGGTCTTCTTGTTGTCACGGGCTGCGTTGCCAGCCAGCTCCAGCACCTCGGCCACCAGGTACTCCAGCACGGCGGCCAGGTACACGGGGGCACCGGCACCCACGCGCTCCGCGTACTTGCCTTTCTTCAGGTAACGGGCGATGCGACCCACGGGGAAAGCCAGACCAGCCTTGCTGGAGCGGCTCACTGCCTTCTTACCGCTGCTGCCCTTGCGGCCACTGGCGGGAGCGGCCTTGGCGGACTCGGTCTTGGGGGCCATGATTGCTGCTTGCGAGTTGGTAAATGTGCTGAGTTCGGTGATTGCTTGTAGTATCGATCAGTCAACCATCAGTTTATGGGGGCACGGCCACTGAAAGGAACACGGATCAGCGGGACAACTTGTCCTGGTGATCCAGTCGCGGCCACTGAGCGAGCCACTAACCACCGCGCAGGCCCAAGTGCTGCATTCCAGCGTTCCATACTCTCAACAACAAGCTCTCCCAAACCCACAGACATGGCTCCCAAGGCAGCTGAGAAGGCCCCCGCCAAGAAGGCCGCCCCTGCCAAGACTGGCGACAAGAACAAGCTGGGCGCCGTAGGCGACAAGAAGAACAACAAAAAAGTGGCCAAGGTGGAGAGCTATAAGCTGTACATCTACAAAGTGCTGAAGCAAGTCCACCCCGACACAGGCATCAGCTCCAAGGCTATCTCCATCCTGAACTCTTTCGTAAACGACATCTTTGACAAGATTGCCAGCGAGGCCTCGCGCCTGGCCCGCTATAACAAGAAGCCCACTGTGACCTCCCGCGAGATCCAGACCGCTGTGCGCCTGGTGCTGCCCGGCGAGCTGGCCAAGCACGCAGTGTCTGAGGGCACCAAGGCCGTCACCAAGTTCACCTCAGTCTGATTCAGTCCTGCTGCTTCAGCCTGATCCCCACCCCAACCGGTGTTTTTCAACACCACCATGACCAGGCTGAATCAGAGGTTCACGCACCCAACATGGCAGCCATTAGCTGTTGCTCACTCAGGTGATGCTTGGCCTGAATGTCTGTAGTGGTTCATGCCCCCATGCGCAATGTCACTGTGGCGTGAACTTCATGACTCTATGGCCAGGTGTCCATGGGGACACAGCAATACCCTGCAATGCACCCCCGTGCCACATAGTATCAATGCATCTCCACCACAGGTTAGCCAGCAGGTTTCATCCTCAGAGCCCGACCTCTTCCACCAGCCCCTCAAACATCCTAATGTACCCGCCATCCAAGCTTCTGCTGTTGATTGCAGCCCCACCACCCTAACTGCACCTTCTTGCTAAGCTGTCATCACTGCTGTAACAAGGGCTGACAGACAGCCGTCCACCACCCACGGCCATAGCCTAGCTGTATGGCTTTTCACTTGATTTGATTGACAAGGATGGTGGGACCGCTGTAGCAAGCCCATGTTAACCAACGGTTTGCGCCGCCAGCATCCCCCGCGCCCGACCCCAGGTGCAGCAGCAGCTGCGGCCCATGTGTTGGGACTGCCCCGCATTGGCAAGTCCCTAGCCGAGACGCGACAGTTCGTGTTTGACCAGGCTACCCAGATTGGGGTAGGCATTGACCCTGGCGTCACCCAGGCAGTCAGTGCAGCCTCAGGGGTGTGGGATCCGAAGACAGGCCAGCTGCTGGCAGACCAGCTGCGCCAGTGGAAGCTGACCAATGGCCAGGTCAAGCATGCCAGCGGGCTGAACAATGCCTGCCGTGCCACTGAGCGGTGGCTCGCACCGATCAAGCCCCATCTCCAGAACCTGGCAGCAGCCAACTCAGCTGGCACTTCCCTG
Organism: Haematococcus lacustris; assembly: GCA_030144725.1. Taxonomy (NCBI): domain Eukaryota; kingdom Viridiplantae; phylum Chlorophyta; class Chlorophyceae; order Chlamydomonadales; family Haematococcaceae; genus Haematococcus; species Haematococcus lacustris. Next base: position 2,500,677 of record JASKMD010000014.1, on the reverse strand, counting down.
GAGGCCAACCTGAAGCACATCACCGTCACCCTGGCCACCTGGGATGCGGTGTGGGAGGTGTACCTGGACCCCAAGTGGGCACAGCAACGGCTGCGGCTGTACGGAGCTCAGGACCGGGCACTGGAGCAGATCTTCAAGAAGGTGAGGGTGGGTGGGAGAGAGGGAGGGTAAGGGACTGAGAGGTGGTGGGTTAGGCATGAAGTGAAAGAGTGGTTAACTGTGCCATGCCAAAACTGGTGCCACCATGTCAGCCACCATGTGTGTTCCCTGTGTGCATGTCTGCAGTTGGGGGAGGACATGGCGGAGGTGTCCATGGAGCGCTATGGGCATGCCAAGCAGCTGGTGGTGTTCTTTGGCGCAGCTGGCATTGGCACAGCGGGAGGTTGGGGTGCTGATGCGGTGCTGCGTGCTTGCTGCAAGGTGGTGTGCAGGCCCAGGGCGCAGGCCAGCGGCGAGGCAGGGTGGTGCTTGTGGATGAGCACCGCACCAGCCGGGTCAGCTCAGCAGTGAATGGCCAACAGCCCTGTGAGAGGCAGCTGAACAAACGCAGGGCCACCAGGCCTGCGGACTGAAAGCCCCCAGCAGGGCAGGTGGAACAGCCTGGAGCCAGCAGCACGACCAGCCAGTTAGGGGCATGAAGTGGTGCCCGGTAGTGGCCCCACGCAAGCCCCCACAGGCTCCACGCAGCAGCCAGGAAGCCACACAGCCAGCAGCCTCAGGGCCTGGGCCCAACATTCCCCCGCTAGCCAAGCGCACCCAGGCTGAGCAGGCAGCTGAACTGAGCAAGGGCAAGGGCAAGGCTGAATCAGAGGTCCACGCACACAACATGGCAGCCATGAGCTGTCGCTCACTCAGGTGATGCTAGGCCTGAATGTCTCTAGTAGTTCATGCCCCCATGCGCAATGTCACTGTGGAGTGAGCTTCATGACTCTATGGCTATGTGCATCCCCAGCACCTCACACCTGAACTGTCGTCAGCTTGCAGCATCACAGGTCTAGTGCTGGAGGGGGTGTTTCGCGCTCTCAGTCGGGCTGTACACACCTCAGGAGGTGTGGGCATGGGACGCTTGCAAGTACAGCCCTCAACACCATGTCATTAGAGCTCATATCATTGCTTGCTCATCAGCAGCACCGTCAGCAGCAGCAGCATGGTGCACATTATATGCTACCATGCGACAGTAAAAATGGCCTAGCCAACATAGGTGCTCATGTAAAGGGGCAGCTGGCTGCCTGGTGCGCTCACACGTGTAACACTTGTAGTTGCCCGCATGCTGCTGCCCCTAACCATGCCCGCTAGTGCCTGGGCCCCTACCTGGTCTGCTGCTGCCCAGTGCTGGTGCTGCTTCTCCCCTAAGCACAATTACATTGGTCTTTGACTGGGTTCTCCTCACACTGCGGCAGCGGCGGTGGCAACAGCAGCAGCGACAGGGGGAGCGGCAGTAGCCACAGCAATAGCGGAGGCAGCAGCAACGGAGGACCAGGCCATTGTGTTTTGTGGATGGCAGTATCAACACCTGGCGGGCAAGAACGGGCGGGGCAGGCCAAGGCTGCAAGCAGCCGGCAGCTGCACACCAGGCCCAGCACCTGCAGCATGCGGCACAGTAGCGAGTAGGAAAGCCCACTTGCTGTTGTACACCTCAGCTGTTGTCAGCTTGCAGCAGCTCATGTCTGCTGCTGCAAGGGGTAACCAATTCGTACGCACCTCAGGAGGTGTGGGTGGTGGGCATGGGGGCACTTACATGCCTCACTGTCCATGTCTAACACCCACCGTCATGTTTGCCTACTCGCCTACCTTTCTGCTTGTTATGAACCTTGAAACTGCCTCACTTCACTCTGCCCCGTGCAGCACAGTATGAAAGACAAAAGATAAGATTGAGAATATCAATCACATGCCTCTGCCCTTAAGCGTGCATAAGCAGTGCATATTTTGCACCTCCTCACATCATGGCGTTGCTAGCGTCGGCACACACAGTGGCTGGGTGCCTGTGAGCCTGATCCAGCTGGGTGGTGAGGGGGGCAAGGGGCCAGCAGTGGGGCATGGTGCGGCTGTTGCTTTTTTGCTCATCAATGAATGGCAACAGCATTGTGCAAAGCACTGGACAGGAGCATCCTGGCCACGGCTACAAGCGGCTGGGAGGTTGCCTGCCCAAGGCCCAAGCGCGCCGCAGTGTACGCATATAAGAGCTTTGGCATGGCTGATGCAGTGGCTGACCCCAGCAGCTGCCCTAAGGGTAAGCCCAGCGTTGCACATTAACCCACAGGGTTGAGGCAGAAAACACTAGAGTGAGGAAGCACTCTACTGCTGACAGCTGACAGCTGACACCTCCTGCTGCCTCCGCTTAATTAAGAACTTGGGACATTGGACAGCCTTAGCGACAACAACAGCCGCGCATGTTGCTTGGCGGCTGCAGCCGCCAAATATCCCAAAGCCAACCATGCGTCCTGACCGCACAAACAACTACTAGGACTGGAGGAGAGGGCAGGGCCGGTCCTGTGGGCAGAGTCAGGGGCAGGGCGTGAAGGGCAGGTCTGCAAGGGGCCAGGGTGGTGCAGTCCAGTCAGGGCTAGCTGGCCATGAGGTGACAGCAGGGACCGTGGCAGGGGGCCGCAGTGGGCCCAAGCCAAGCCAAGCCATTGCCCGGGTTGCAAGGACTGGACCAGCCTGCCCGTTGCCTTCACCTCCTTAGCTTACACCCCAGACCCCCTGACACCCCCCGTCCCTCCCTCCCTCCCTTCCCCCTCCCCCCGATGCAGGCTCATGCTCACAAGCGCCAGGGCCTGAAGGGGCTGGGGAGGAGCACTACGCTCAAGGTCGCGGGGGGCCAGTGGCAGGGCAGCAGCCGGGGGGCCAGCAGCAGGGCAGCTGTCAGCTTGGAGCAGCAGGGGGTCCCTGACAGCCTGGGGCAGCAGGGGGGAGGGGCAGCCTCTGCCTGACCAGGGTGAGCAGGTGGCAGCACAGCAGCGGGCTGGCAAGAAGGCAGCCAAGGCCGATGTCAAGGCTGCCAAGTGCTGCGGGGTGGGCCCTACCCGTGAAGGGGGTGGGCAAGAGGCTGGAGGAGGGGGGTCATCAGGCAGGGAGGGCTGGCAGCATTATTTTTCTTCAAAAGGCTGAGGCCATGGCGGCATTTGAGAAGCAGCAATGGGCGGCGGTGGTGGCTGCCCTGGAGGAAGACAAGGAGCGACGCAAGTACCCAGCCCCACCACCACAGCTGGACAAGCACCCGCAACGGCGGAAATACCGCTACCCTCAGCCAGCCCCTCCTAGAAAGGGGAGCTGGGGTTGTGTGGTGGGTGGGCAGTGAACATGGGCGCAGGCTGGGAGGGGGTGCAGAGGGGGCCAATGCCAGGGGCTCTGGTGCAACAGGAGAGGCAAGAAGAGGGGAGGGAGGAGGTAGGGCAGGGAGGGCTGGGTTTTGAGGGGCGGGATGGTTGGGAGCAGGCGCAGGGAGGCCGGTCTCAGGGCCTACTAGTGCTGGGGCGGGGGATGTGCCGAACCATGTACCATCACGAGGTGAGATGCAACCGGTTGGATCAGCAGGACCTAATCAGCAGACTCGCCCGGCCCTAAAACCACAGCCGCTCACGCTGCGTCAACAACATACACGCCGCATCACAGTGCGCAATTACTATTCCCGAGCCCGCAAACCAGCAGCCATGTCTGAACCAGCAGCAGCCCCCGCGCCCGCCCCGGCCCCCGTCCCCAAGCCCAAGGCCAGCACGCCTAAAGCTGCCCCAACGCACCCCGGCTTCACGGCCATGATTGTGGAGAGTATAACCGCCCTCAAGGAGCGCACTGGTAGCAGCCAGCCCGCCATCAAGAAGTGGATTGAGGCGAAGGTCAGTTTGGCTGCTGCCATGCCTGCCACCAACATGACTAACCTTGCCCTTGAGACCCATGCTTCAAGCCCTGATGATCACTGCAGCAGTGTGGTCACGTTGATGCTTGTGTGTGCTGCTGCAGTATGCCAAGGACCTGCCCAGCACCTGGGAGAAGATACTGTCAGTCCAGCTGAAGCGCATGGCTCAAACCGGAGCCTTGGTCAAGGTCAAGGCCAGCTTCAAGCTTGGGGAGGCCACCAAGAAAGCCACCACTCCCAAGAAGCCTGCTGCTCCCAAGGCTGCCAAGCCCGCAGCTGCTGCCAAGGCTGCCAAGCCCGCAGCTGCTGCCAAGGCAAAGATGGCCGCTGCAGGCACCAAGAAGCCTGCCGCCAAGGCAGCCCCAGCAGCAGCCAAGCCAGAGGCTGCACCCAAGAAGGCCCCCACTGCGGCCAAGCCCAAGCCTGCTGCAGCCAAGCCAAAGTCACCTGCCAAGGCTGCTGCTGCTGTGGCCAAGCCCGTGACAGCCAAGCCCAAGGTGGCCACGCCTAAGACCCCAAAGACCAGCCAGCCAGTCAAGCCTGCTGGCGTGAAGAAGGTCAAGGCAGTTGCACCCAAGGTCAACAAAGCAGCTGCTCCCAGCAAGGCTGCTGCATCCAAGACCAAGAAGCCAGCTGCCCCTAAGCTTCCAAAGCCTAAGGACAAAGACCCATCCCCCTGTTCACAGCCTGCCTTTGACTCTACCTGACCCAACCGGTGTTTTTCAACACCACCTTCGATGCTGTCCCTGCCCCACCTCGCCACTGTCATCCGTCTAGTTTTGACTACAATGAACAGGACACCTTTCATTTTGTATCTTAGCCTCTTACCCCAATTCGCAACTCTCAGCACCACCACCAACACTATTGTGTACATGCAGGGTGGTATGGCAATCATTGTGCCCTCATCTGGGTGATGTGCAGTCCAGCCACCCTGACCTGCATGGGTGTATGCATGATATGTATCACATGCGTCTCACGTAGGCATGCACACCACCTGTGAGGCTGATAGTGTCCTGCCCACCGCCCCACACCTGCCAGCAACTGATTAATTCTGCTTTGGTCAGTAAAGTACCTTGATGTCGTGTTGTGCTCACTGACTGTGATGTGGTTATCCAAACAGCGCTACAGTCGTGCAAAGCATCCAGTGGTCTTATTTGGCGAAGCTAGCATCGGCCAAGGGAGGCTGGGGTGCTGCGAGCCTGCTACAAGGTGGTGTGCTGGCCAAGGGGCAAAGACCAGCGACAGGGCAGGGTGGTGCTTGTGGAAGCACCGCACCAGCCGGGTCAGCTCAGCTGTGAATGGCCAGCAGCCCAGTGAGAACCAAATAAACAAACGCAGGGTCACCAGGCGTGCAGACTGGAAGCCCCCAGCAGGGCAGGCGGAACACCGGCTGCTGCGCCCAGCTGGAGCCAGCAGCGTGACCTGATGTGGTGCCCGGTAGTGGCCCCCCACTCGCCCCCACAGACACCATGCAGCAGCCAGGAAGCCACACAGCCTCAGAGGCCCAGCACTTCCCCTGCAGCCAAGCGCACCATGGATGAGCAGGCAGCTGAGCTGAGCAAGGGCAAGGCTGCCAAAGCCAACACCACAGCCTGGCAGGATTGCAATGCAGTGCTGAACATGCAGTGCAATGGGGAGAGCAAGTGGCGCCTGCTGTGAACTTTCTAATGTGTATACTACAAAGTCAGCCATCCGGTGTTGTGGTGGTGTTGATAAACACCGGTTGTGAGTGGATTAGCAGTGGATGCTGGGGAAGTCCTCTAGCCTCCGAAGCCGTACAGGGTGCGGCCCTGGCGTTTGAGGGCGTACACCACGTCCAGTGCGGTCACGGTCTTGCGCCGGGCGTGCTCGGTGTAGGTCACGGCGTCGCGGATGACGTTCTCCAGGAACACCTTCAACACTCCGCGGGTCTCCTCGTAGATGAGGCCGCTGATGCGCTTAACGCCACCACGGCGGGCCAGGCGACGGATAGCTGGCTTTGTGATGCCCTGGATGTTGTCACGCAGGACCTTGCGGTGGCGCTTGGCCCCGCCCTTGCCCAGGCCCTTGCCGCCCTTGCCACGTCCGGACATGTAGCTGCTCAAGGGATAAAAACTGTTCAAGGGACGAAAAAGCTGTGCTCCTGCTTCCACGAATTGCTCCTGGCTAAGAAGCCCTTGCCCCGACGCGTGGACTTGGTCAAACTTGGTCCTGCTGATCCATAGTTTCAAGCTCAACAGTCACCCAGCACTGGCGCCCCACATTGCGGTTACAAAGGCTGGGCTCCAAACTCAACAAGCACACAAACAACACACAAACTAGTCCCCAGTCAAGCTCCAGAAGTCATGGCCCGCACCAAGCAGACTGCTCGCAAGTCCACTGGCGGCAAGGCACCCCGCAAGCAGCTGGCCACCAAGGCAGCTCGCAAGAGTGCTCCCGCCACTGGGGGAGTGAAGAAGCCTCACCGCTACCGTCCCGGCACAGTGGCGCTGCGCGAGATCCGCAAGTACCAGAAGTCCACCGAGCTGCTCATCCGCAAGCTGCCCTTCCAGCGCCTAGTCCGCGAGATCGCCCAAGACTTCAAGACCGACCTGCGCTTCCAGTCTAGCGCCGTGCTGGCGCTGCAGGAGGCCGCCGAGGCGTACCTGGTTGGCCTCTTTGAGGACACCAACCTGGCGGCCATCCACGCGAAGCGCGTGACCATCATGCCCAAGGACATCCAGCTGGCCCGCCGCATCAGAGGGGAGCGCGCCTAGGTTTCTGTCAGCACCTAAGCTAAATCCAAACCAGCCTGGGTAGCCAAGTGTACTGACCTGCTCGCACGTGCTATCCCCAACCAACCGGTGTTTTTCAACACCACCTACTCTAAGGTTGAGGGCAGGGGTGGTGGAAGAGGTCCAGGGCACCTATGTGCCAGTTGCCCTTTGTTGATGTCAATGATGGTGTTGATAGCTGCAGCAACTTCTGCACACACTGACCCCTACACATGCACCTGCACCCCCTACACCCATACACATGCACCTGCACCCCCTACACACATGCACCTGCACCCCCTACACCCATACACATGCACCCCCTGCCTACGTTATCGCGCATCAGGCAGCCACCTGCCCTTTCACATTTGCAAGAGCACCTATGTTGGCCAGGCCACAGGTCACGGAGCAGCTGTTGTTTGTCAAGGGTCTGGGTGGACTGGGGTTGGCTCAGGTATGGGTGCAGACCTAGCTAGCTAGTAGGCATGTTCCGGAATCCTGAGGCATGGCGTGCCCGCGTCAAGCGGATCGGAGGTGCAGCATGTCGCATGGCGGCAAATGCCACATAGCATGCTTCCGACGATGATGATGTGTGATGCTGCGGATGCTGCTGCTACGGATGGTGGTGCTGATATGATAATGACGAGCGAGCGTGCCCTAGTGTGTCGGGGGCTGTATTTGCAAGCGCCATTGAAGCGTGATGCGGCATGTGCAGCCCGGCTACGAAGGCTGAACAGAAGCCTGAATGCCTGGGAGGAGCTGGCAGGGCCAGCGTGTCCTGACTCAGGTGCTGCCCTGATGCAGGTGGAGACCTATGGGGGGCGCACAGTGCCTGCCCTTGTGTTTGTGTCGGGACCCCTGGCGGTGCTGCCTCACTCGGTGAGAAGTGAGATGGCCTGGAGTGCTGGCTTTATATGCATTAGGTTGATGTTGGACTGTGAGTGGCAGCCAGTGGCAGCCAGCTGTGCATGCTGCTGTGTGCACCAATTTTGCGGAAAGCGTCATGTTCACAGTGTGTGATGGACGGGTGTGAGATGTGGTCCAGTGATGTCACCACGCAGGGGCCACCACCCCTCTGGTAGATAACATTCATGCTGTGAATATGCTCAGTCTCCTCCACTCCTCTGCCTGCTGCTTGCTGCTTGCATCAGGCGGCCAGATGTGTCTGCGCATTCGCCACATCCACAGCTGCAGACCCTTGTCGTCCATTACTCCATTACTATCAGACTCCGCCCCCTCCTGTTTGAGGCAGGCTACCATCTTGAAGCCCCCCCCTTTCCCCCTCCCCCTCTCCCCACAGCCTTTGCTGCCTGCTGCCAGGTGGCCCCTCCAGAAAGCTACATCAGCAGCATGAGGGAGGGCGCAGCCTTCAACTTCATAGACCCGGTGTACCAGGTCAGGCCAGTGCAGGCTATAGGCCAATCAGGCCAGTGCAGGCCGGGTCAGGTCGGACAGGGCTGGGCCAATGCAGGTCAGGCTGGGATAGGCCAGGTTGGGTTGGGTCAGGCTGGGTCAAGCAGGGTCAAGTCCGGCTGGACCAGGTCAGGCCAAGCCAGGTTAACGGTTCAGCACACTGCCCCATTGCCTACTCTGATGCTGTGTTCAGGGCTGCATTGGGGCCCATGCAGCCCCCAGGCCTGCTGGCTTGCATGGCATGCTTGGGCGTCACGGTGTCATCCCATGCCGACGTGCCTGGCCATACACTGCACAAGGCCTCCATCACACCACTGCTGCACAGTCTCACACTAGCTGGTCTGTCATGTGCTGGCGGGTTAGGGTCAGGATCAGGGCTAGGCCAACCCTGAAGCCTGGCAAGGACAGTGTGGTGATGATGGTAGCAGACGGTAACCCCAATTCCTGTCACAATGTGTGAGTGTCCCTGTCATGTGGCAAAATGTTCAAGCTAAGGCAAGCTCACGGTACAAACGCTGCATGGTCATGTTAATGGCTGCGGGCATCTCCCCACCATTACGCTGGGCAGCTAACCCTAACCGAACCTTGCCCTTAACCTGCCTCCACTCTGTGCCAGCTGCTGAGCCCCACCTCACTGTCTTGCCCAGCGCAGCTTTGTCTCAATGTGCCCCATGCATCATAAGGTCACCCCCGCCATTGGCTCCCATGGCCCATGGCTCAAGAGATAACTTCTAACTCATTTCTGCACGGATGAGGCCGCCGATTAGTGCGATGAGCTGCTGATGGCCTGGCGAGTGTGCAGCCAGCTTAAACGGTTTGCCGGGTGGCTGGCCCCCAACCTGCGACGTGTTCTTGAGCCTCGCAGACACTTTTATGGACTGCTACAGGCAGCCAGAACCCAGCACGACGTGAATTTCGCATCCTCACTGGACATTGCAAGTTTTCAGGCCAGCACGCAACAGTGCTGTTGCGTCCCAGCACGCATCGAGACCCATCCCCAAGCTGGGTTCGTGACGGCTACGGCGGATTGCTGCTGAGCCTGCTGCCAGGTGCAAGTTGCGGAATTGCAGTCTCGCACAAGATGCTCAGCGCATTGGGGCTTGTGGCTCCCGAGCAATCACGAGCAGCAAAACTAAGCAAAAGATATGCAAAGACTGAGTTGTGATTGTGTTTGCCGCTGTGCAGGCCAGTGAAAGCCATGGTTGGCAAGAGCAGGGGAGTGAAGGCTAATCGTGTCAGTCTGCAGAAAGCAAGGGAGGTTGTGGCACAGCTCAGGGCTGCAAAGGCCGAGGCCAATGCCCAGGCTGTCGCCACTGTGACTGAGGCTGAGGGCCAGGCTGATGCTGGTGCTGGTGAGGTTGAGGCGCAGTTGCACCAGCTGGCAGGTCTACAGGCAGGTCTACAGCACAGGGAGCAGCAGCTTGCTGAAAACCAGCGCTTGCATGCTTTACAACAACAACTGCATGACCTTCAGCGGGGTGAGCTTCAACACAAGGAGCAGCAATTGGCAGACTCGGTGGCCCAGCAGCGGGCAGCTCTGCTACGGTGGGAGCAACAGTTAACCAAGCAACAACAACAGCTTCAGCAGCAGGTGACAGAGCAACAGCAGCAGCTGCAGCAACAGCAGGCGGACCTCAGCAGGAGGGAGCAGGATCTGACTGAGCGGCAGCAGCAGTTGCAGCAGCAGCATGCAGACTTGCACTCCAAGGAGCAACAGCTAATTGAGCAGTGCCAGCTGACTGAGCAGCAAGCTCGCATCCAGACGTTGCAACAGCAGCTTCACGGGCTGCAGCAACAGGAGGAAGCCCGCAGGGGGGCTGAAGTGCAACGCGAGGTGCCGCAGTTAGCACCTGTCAGCACCAAGCAGCTGTATGCACCAAGCACCAAGCAGCTGTATGCACCTGTCAGCACCAAGCAGCTGTATGCAGTATGCCTGAGGCTGATGTGGAGCGAATGCATGATAATGTGGTGGGGTGCAGGGCGATGCACCGCATGGTGTTCACACCTGACAGGGAGCAGCCTCAATGGGCCATGGCTGCTTGTGCATGCAACACGTGCATGAGTGTGCCATGCCTGCCGTGCATGAAGCCTGACACCACTACCCCACTTGAGCCCATGCCCATGTTTCGAGACACTGTGAAGGAGGTGAGGGAAGACGAAGAGTGTTATGCATTGTTGATGTTGTTCCATTCCGATCTGCTGCATGATGAGGTGTGTTTTGGCAAACTGACCAACAAACACTGTGAGCGATATCGCATGCACATGGGGTGGAAGAGGGAAGAGAAACGTCGGGAATTGCGTCGTTTGGTGCTGAGAGAGCTGCAAAGTGAGCAGTTGGAGGCTGAATATGAGGCGGACAATTGTTGTGGCTGGGTGTAAGGTTCACGGGGATTAAAGCAGAAGAAGCAAAAACGGTCCACACTAATCGGCAGCGAACTAGTGGCCAAAACTGTGACAAGGTGCAAGGTGCATGATAGTCAACTTTACAGTAGCATAGACCACCCACAATGGAGAGCATCGCGTTTCTAATCAGGGGACATGGTGGGAAAACACTATCATTATACAATCTACGTTGGAAGTCCGTTGTCTGACGTCCAGGTGACAGTTGATTGGACGACAAAAAGTCCCATGTTTAGGGGAATTTGGCATGGGGTGACGTATCACGAGTTGCACCCTGTTCTTGTGCAAGGACAGGCCACAAGCACGATCCGCACTCTCAAACATGTCATCAGCACACTAGATTAGAGAAGACAGGGGGGGGTCCAGCGCCCGAACAAAAAATACAAAGAATTCAGCTCGTCCATGCCGCTGAGCCCGGCACAGGCGCACACCAGCCCGAGCAGCCCGCTAGCCTCGCGCTGGTGAGCTGCACCGCCCTGCGCAAGAGTCGTGGTAAAACTCTTAAAGATTAGTGAGAGTTTATCAGGGGTGCCGCCAATGGCGGGGGTGACCATAATACCAGCAGCAGGAGACCAAGCTGCCAACACCTCAAGGAGGCCCTGTCACAGCTCCTACAGACCTCATGCAGCCATCCAGCAACCAGGCAACAACCTTACAGCAGGAGTTCAGCACCACCCCACCAGCCAAGCGTACCATGGGCACGGCTGCTGAGCTAAAACTGCAATACAGCGCTGAACATGCAACGCATTGAATAGAACGAATGGTGCCCGCAGGGGCTGTGCTGCATGCATCGGATGCCCGTGCTGCCTGCCCAGGGCAATGAGAAGCCTGGCGTGGTCAACAAGCGGATGGGAGACAGGCTGTGGGCACCAGTGGGCACCTCCAAAGGGCAAACAGCAAACACTAGCTGATGTCAGCGCAGTGAAGGGCTCGTGCCCTGGTTACAGCAGTGATGACAGTCTAGCAAAAGGTGGAGCCAGAGCCTGAAAGGGGCTGGTGGAAGAGGTCTGGCGCGGGGGATGCTGGCGGCGCAAACTGTTGGTCAACATATGCTGGAGATACAATGGCCCTGTGTGGCACAGGGGCGTTGTTGGCACCCACATTTGTCGCACTGTGATGTTCATGTACTTCAACTGGCATCTTGGTGTGTTTTTCATTTCACATTCATGCCCTATCCCAGTGACCCACAGACATGGAGTCATGAAGCCCACGCCACGTCGACATTGCACAACGGGACATGAACCACTGGAGGCTTTTCAGAGCGCATGAGTGAGCCACATGCTGCTGGCTGCCATGGGGCCAGGGACGGGCTCAATATGGCATGCACCTGACATGTGTCCCAGCTGCGGTGAGAAAGGCGGTAACCCCGCTGTGCACGCTGGGCCAGAGTGCCAGCTTGTTCTTGTTCTGGCGTTCTTAGACCAGATGACCACAGCAGCTCACAACTCGCGCATGTAATAAGTGCCCCACCTCCATAGTCTGACCTAACCATCCACTGCATTCACCATAGTGTCCCTAATGTTGGGGGGGCCAGGGTGCCTGACCCTGAGCTGCTTGCTGCTTGCTTGCTCCCTTTGCCACGCTGCGTGTTTATCCACCCACCCACCCCCCACCCGCCTGCCTGCCTGCCTGCCTGCCTGTGGCTGAGTCCTTCTCAGGCCAGTACTGCCAACTCAAGACCTAGGCCGCTTGACTGTGAAGTCGAAGGTGAGGATGACATTTCCATGCTCCACTCGGTGCACCTTGAGGGGGTGGTCAGGCGGGTTCGATTTCTGCAGCCAAGTAGGCTATCATGCTGTGCCTCGCTTCACATGGGCAGGCAGGCAGGCAGGCAGGCAGGCAGGCAGGCAGGCAGGCAGGCAGGCAGGCAGGCAGGCAGGCAGGCAGGCAGGCAGGCAGGCAGGCAGGCAGGCAGGCAGGCAGGCAGGCAGGCAGGCAGGCAGGCAGGCAGGCAGGCAGGCAGGCAGGCAGGCAGGCAGGCAGGCAGGCAGGCAGGCAGGCAGGCAGGCAGGCAGGCAGGCAGGCAGGCAGGCAGGCAGGCAGGCAGGCAGGCAGGCAGGCAGGCAGGCAGGCAGGCAGGCAGGCAGGCAGGCAGGCAGGCAGGCAGGCAGGCAGGCAGGCAGGCAGGCAGGCAGGCAGGCAGGCAGGCAGGCAGGCAGGCAGGCAGGCAGGCAGGCAGGCAGGCAGGCAGGCAGGCAGGCAGGCAGGCAGGCAGGCAGGCAGGCAGGCAGGCAGGCAGGCAGGCAGGCAGGCAGGCAGGCAGGCAGGCAGGCAGGCAGGCAGGCAGGCAGGCAGGCAGGCAGGCAGGCAGGCAGGCAGGCAGGCAGGCAGGCAGGCAGGCAGGCAGGCAGGCAGGCAGGCAGGCAGGCAGGCAGGCAGGCAGGCAGGCAGGCAGGCAGGCAGGCAGGCAGGCAGGCAGGCAGGCAGGCAGGCAGGCAGGCAGGCAGGCAGGCAGGCAGGCAGGCAGGCAGGCAGGCAGGCAGGCAGGCAGGCAGGCAGGCAGGCAGGCAGGCAGGCAGGCAGGCAGGCAGGCAGGCAGGCAGGCAGGCAGGCAGGCAGGCAGGCAGGCAGGCAGGCAGGCAGGCAGGCAGGCAGGCAGGCAGGCATGGGCCATGTGGTGGCTGCCAGGGTGAGCTGTGTGTGAGGTTGGCCTGGGTCCATGGCAGGGGCCCAGCGGCCGCACCTGAGGCCGCATGTGGTTCTTGCCTGGCTTGCCCTCCATGAGGAAGGCGGTGCACAGGTCACCATCACGGTCTTGCCGCTGCCCAGCAGCGTACCAACACAGGCTCTGCACAAGCACCGCACCTGGCCGCCTGTGACACCCCTGCACCCTACAACTGACTAACAGGGTCCGGGTACCCTAACCCTGACCCTGACCCTAACCCTGAGCCTGAGCCTGAGCCTGAGCCTGAGGCTGAGGCTGAGGCTGAGGCTGAGGCTGAGGCTGAGGCTGAGGCTGAGGCTGAGGCTGAGGCTGAGGCTGAGGCTGAGGCTGAGGCTGAGGCTGAGCCTGACCCTGGCTAACAGGCATCGGCTAACAGGCACCTGGCTGACAAGTCATGCCACGCCACGCCACGCCACCAGGCAGTGTGTGTGCCCTAAGCACACTGGAGGAGGCATCCTGCACCTGGCTGATAAGGGTGACCTGCACCACGAGCCAGTGTGTGAGCCCTGAGCACGACCATGCAGGAGCCAGACGCCCAGCGCTAGGTAGTAGCATTACCGTGAAGAACACGCATGCCAAAGCCTGCCTGCCCTTACCCCAGCACACCATGCCACACGCCTGCTGGCCACTGCCTGCACCATGTCAGACTGGCAGCATTGTGGCACCATGTCAGACTGGCAGCATTGCAGGCTAGGCAGGAGCCTCCCCCAGCCAGACTGCGACTCTGGGCACACTGGAGGGTTGCTGCTCTGGGGGTTGCTGCTGGTGCTGTGCAGCTGGTCTGCAGCCCTGCCTTCAACACAACCCCTTGCAAGGCATACCACAGACTTCCTCCCCGCTCTGAACGTTGCCAGGGCTGCTACCTCTCACTCCCACTGCATGCCTCACTCACTAGCGGTGTGACCAGGGCATGAGGCTCACACACCACATTGGTTGCACAGGCAGGCCACATAGCCCGCCCCAACAAAATTCCTAATCCTAACCATGACTAACCATGTTCTTAACCTCATGCCATGCCATGCCTGCCTGCTGTCTGATGCATGACTTGTGCATGGACTCAGCCTGCCTGCACTGCCACCAGCCTACCTGGACGCCTCCATAGGGAGAGATGCACTCCTGCAGGACCGGTGGCGAGCTGGGCAGCACACCACTTAGCGGAATGGCGTCATGCACAGCCCTGCCAGCGGCCCTGGCATTTGGCATGGGTGTGCTGGTGGCGTCCTGCTGCTGCGGCTCACTTTGCCGCACGTCTTCTCGGGGTTGTGAGCTCCCCTGGCAATGAAAGGGGGAGGCCAGGCAGCAGGTCCATTTGTGCCACACACCGCTGTCGGTGGTGCATGCAGGCAGCGTCACCCACCCCGAACAAATCTCCCAGGAGGTCGGTAGCTCGGCGGAACCATTCCATGAGTCTCCTAGGGGTTTTCCTTCAAACCAAGGGTCCTACAGACCGGGATGGTCGACAGCTGCACGCGCAAGTGGTGCCGAGGAGGCAACAAGGGCGCGGCTCTGCGAACAGTGTTGCTGCTGCTCTAGAGAGTGTTTCTTCAGCGGGTTGCGTATATGATCGAGTTTGCGAAGCTGAGCACGAATATGCCCCATGCCGGTAGAGCAACATCAAGCAGCAGCTACCCACTTTACCCACTGATGTCCTAACCCCACCCCCTTACGCGGTGAGGCGATAGATCTTGGTATGAAAGCAATGTAAGCAACAGCTTAAGCGTCGCCTAGTGCTGAACAGCACTGTGCTACAGGCCGCTGGGTTTCAGCAGTGGGTGCTCGATCTCGCAGCTTCTCGGCGCCCAGGCATGGGTACTCTTACCTTGCCCGGTGTGGCCACCAGCACAGCTCCAATGGGCGCCATGGGGCCTCTCCTGCCCGCTGAGGATCGAGGCTGGTCCCTGGTCCCTGGCCCATGCAACGCCAACTGTCCCCGAGCCCTGAATGAGGTGTCGCAGAGCTGGCACTTGGTTGGCTGGTGTTTGGCTGCACTGAGCCAGAGCCTGGCAGTGGTAGTAGTAGCATTACAATGAAGCACGTGCTTGCAATGCATATCACCCTCAAAGCGTCCAAACCATTAACCACAAGGTCGCTATGGTCCTGTTGGCAAGGGGATACCCAGGGGAGGGTATGCCAAGCAACCACACCAGGCTGCTGGCTACTGCGGTCCCACCATCCTCGTCAATCAAATCAAGTGAAAAGCCATACAGCCAGGCTATGGCCGTGGGTGATGGACGGCTGTCTGTCAGGCAGGCTGGCATCAGGCTAGTAGTCTGGCAGGCAGGCAGGCTGTGATCCCTGGTGGGGTGTTTGGTGGTTAGCCGGTGTGGAGCAGATCGCCCCTTGCTCGAGGGTTGGGGCAGGGAAGCAGGCTGTCTGGCAGGCAGGCGGGCTCTAGTCCCTGGTGGGGTGTGGGTGGTTGACCGGTGTGGAGCAGTAAACCCGTTGCTCGGTGTGAGGCTTGATCTCCATGCATCCATGCTCCATACTGCCATGGCCTGCCGCACCACACCACCCAGCTGCAGCGTGATGCAGAGTCATGTGGGCGCAGCAGCCAGCAGCAGGGCAGCCCAGCTCTGCAGCCCTCGGTGCGCCAATCAGAAGTCGTTGTCCTCTTCCTCATCCTCTTCCTGAGCAGCAAGGTCAGGGGTGATGTTGGCTGCCTTACCATGACAGGGGCAGCAGCAGGACACGCTGGTGTGCGTGAGGGGCATCGCATGGGACACGCATGGGGCTCGTGAACCCATCATCATCATCAACATCATCATCATGGGGGGCAGTGGACACAGCGGATCGGGTGATGAGGGCTGGGGAAGCGCTGCAGGCAGGTGGCTGCTGCACTGAGGCCCTGCTGCTGGCTGTGGTGTTGAGGTGGCCGCTGCACTGTTGCTGACTGAATGCACTGGCTGGGTGGTGGCAACTGCTGGCAAATGCAGGGTTCAGAGTCAGGGGATCAGGGTCAGGATGAGGGTCAGGGCAAGGGTCAGTGCCGGAGTTAGTGCCAGGGTCTGGGTCAGGGTCAGGGTCAGGGTCAGGGTCAGGGTCGGGGTCAGGGTCAGGGTCAGGGTTGACATCAGTGAGGCCACACCAGCTGGGTGAGTGAGGGGCAACATGCCAGCAGGCAGTGACTGGCAGGGTGCTGACACTCAGGGGGTCAGCAGCAGGTGAGGCGCGGACTATGGGCTTCCAGGGCCGAGCACTCTAATGGGCCAGGAATTGAGATGATTGCAGCAGCCAGCTGGTAGTGTGTGTGCTCATGGGGGGCATGGGGTAGGGTATGGTGGTCATGGTGGTGGTGGGCGGGGTGAGGGGTGCAGACTCCAAAGCGTGGTGCTGCGCCCAGCGGCTGCACTTGCCGCTTGCATGACCCCAGCGCCATAGCCGCCTCCGTAGCCGTTGCCCATGTCCATGTTCCTCCTCCCCGGGTCAGAGCCAGCAATGGACACCTCTCCCCCTGCATGGAGGGGCATGGGGCATGGGGGCGTGCTCAGGTGCTCCTGCTGCTGCTGTGGTGTCGCTGTCGCTGTTGCTGCTGGAGAGTCCATGTTGCCAGTGTTGCTGCTGCTGCCCATGACTGCTGCTGCAGCAAGGGCCTGGAGACGTGCTCCGTGATCAGAACATGCAAGCGCTGCCACAGCCAGCTCCAGCCTGCAAACCCACCATCGCTGTTCTCATCCTCGTCAATGCTCGCCTCATCGTCATCATACCCATTGCCCATGTGGCCCATGACCTGCGTGGGCAACGTCATGTCGAATCTCCGGTCACCCTGCCAGGTCAGCAACCACCCAGCCATAACCACCATAACCACCTGACCCTATGAGCCGTCAACCTGCTTAGCCTGCTCCCCCCATTCCAAGCTACCTTGCTCTGTGAGACAGGGCCTCCCTCATGCCAAGCCATCTTGCCTGGGACAGGGAGGTCAGTCAGGGCTGTACAGTCAGGGAGGGTCCTACTCACACTGGCCACCCTGTTGCTTGAGACAGGATCCACACTGGACCACCCCACAGGAGCACCGCCTATACTGGCCACCCTGTCCCCACCCTGTCCTCATGACCCCATGAAGGCGGCATGCAATCGCCATGACCGCTGCATGCAATGGCACCGCGACAGGTCGACCTAGGGAACAGGCCACACAGGAGCAGGCACAGAAGGCCCACACAGGCCCACTCACCTACACTGGCCACACAGGCTAGGCACTTCAAGGCGGCATGCAGTCGCCATGCTATGGAGGTGATCACTATGGCATCACAACATGCAATGGCATCACTACAGCACGCCATCACAGCACAGCCCCGCTTACAAGGCACACAGACTGGACCCCTCAGCACGGCACACACCCATACCTCAAGCCCAGGCATACCTCTAGCATGACTCCATGCGTGCCCAGGGACCCTCTCCCCTGACGCGCTGGCGCCCGCCCCTGCCCGCCCCCGCAAGGCCTGCCGCCCACTCACCCTGTGGCCGCCCCCTCCTGGACCTTGAGCACCCCGGCCGCCCGGCACCGCCCCCTGGAACGCAGCCTCCCCCCCGGGTGCCCGCCTCAGCGTCTGCTTGCCACCTGGAGGGGACTGGCCCAGGGCCCCGGGCCCCCTGCCGCCCCCGCCGCCGCCATTCTGGGCCAGGGCCCGCCTGCTGTCCTGGTCCTCCAGGCTGTCCAGGTCGTCCAGGCCGTCGTCCTCCTCCTCGTCCTCCATGCCGCCCAGGCCCATCTTCTCCTCGTCCACCTCCAGCTCCCCTCTCAGGATGCGAAGCTCTTCGGTGCTGTGAAGGACAACAGGCAGCAGGCAGGCGGGTAGGCGGGTAGGCAGGCGTGGAGCCAGGCAGTGAAGAGTGAGGGGAGGGAGGAATGAGATGTTTGCGGGATGGGAGTGAGGGTGCGCAGAACTAGGGATGTGAGAGAGTGAGTCAGAGTGAGAGGGATGGCCCCGTGGAATGCTGTAAGGAGGATTGGTTGAGAAGGTGCCAGGTGTGTCCAGGCGTGTACAAGTGTGAGAGTGACCAGGGTTCAGGGCTGTGTGTTGAGGGGGCCTCTGCCTCAGCCTCAGCTGCACTACTCTGCAGCAGTGCGTGTGTGTGTGCGTGTGTGCGTGTATGTGTGTGTATGTGTGCATGCCAGCTGCATCAGGCCCGGCCCAGCCCGCCTGACTCAACCCCCAGCAGCCTGGCTGCGCTGCGCCTGTCTCTGCCTGCCAGTGCTCAGCCCAGGTCTGCGGGGCCACTCCTGTGCCTCAGGCCTAAGGCCCAGGGCAGCGGCGCACTACAGCTGCAGGGCCTGTCCTGTGCTTGCGCAGCGCTTAGACAGGAGATGAGGAGGTCGAAACGCTTCAGGTGCCAGGCTATAATGCAGGAGAGTGTGACAACTAGCACACGACTTGATTGTTTCGTGACGCTGAGAATGCAGACGCTCAAACACTTCTTGCTTCGCTCAGCGCTGAGGCATGAGGTGAATATGGGAGAGAAGCACATGACTCAGTAGTTTCGTGTCGCTGACATGTGCAGTGATGCTGACCCTCAGACGCTGCGCGCTCCGCAACTCGTGACGGGTCAGCGAGCGCAAACTGCTTTGTGACGAGCCTTTTGCGATGCTCAGAGCTGGACTGCAGGCGAAGCCGATTGCGATGCAGCGAAGGGGTGGCCAGGGGGAGGGTCGGGGGGCCATGAGGAGGCCCCCACAGCCAGGCTCACCGCAACTTCTTCTGCATCTTCATCAGCCGCTGCTCCTGCTTCTCTAGCTTGTCCTGCTCAGCGTCATAGTATTTGGTCAGCTCGTTCTCAAGGAATTCCAGGTTCCTGAACCTGTGATGGGCAGCAGAGAGGGAGGGAGTGGTGGAGGTGAGGGGGGGGCTGGGGGAGATAGTAGCAGGGGCAGGGGAGGGGCAGGGGAGGGACAGAAAAGGGCTGCAGGGGCAGAGGAGGGCAGACCTGCCCTCCCTGCCCCATGGCCCTAACCTCAGCCCTGCTGCTACGCTGCCTCCCGCCCCTTCCCACCGCCGCTTCACTGCCCCCTGGCCATGGCCCCCTCCTGACCCGCCCCTGGCCTCGCCCCTGTCCCTGGTGCCTGCGCTCCCCGCCCTCCGCTCACTTGTCCAGGTACTGGCTGTACAGCAGGTTCAGCTCCACCTGCAGCCGTTCATACTCGTCCATGTATGCCGGCCGCACACTCTGCAGGGTACTCAGCCGCTTCTCATTCCTCTCCAGCTCCTGCTTCTTCTTCTCAATCTTGCTGTCCAGCGTCTTTTCGTTGCGCTCCAGCTCGTCCAGCTGCTGCTCCAGGGAGCTCACATGGTCCTCCACCTGCCACAAGCAAACAAGCAGGGCAGCAGGGGGAGGGGGGCACACCTTACCGCAAACGCCTGCCTGACCTGCTGACCTGTCCCCCAACTGACATGATGACCTATCCCTCCGCTAGCGTCAGGGTGCTGAACCACCTCTGGCCTGTCTTCCCACCGGGGTCGCCAGTGCAAGTGTGTGATGTCATCGCGTGTGTCTGAACAATGTGTGACATCACAGTGTGATATCTCACAATGTTTAACCTACTACTGGCCTGTCTTCCCTCACAGCACAGTGTGTGAGCTCAGTGTGATCTGACCAGGCCAGGCCAGGGCAAGCCCCTGCCCCTAGGCAGTATGGTGGCAGCCATCCCAGCCGCTGCTCTGCCTGCCCTCAGCCTCAGACTCATGTGAACACCCAGCCCCTCGCATGCCACAGGCCGTGGGTGCTAGCTATGCCCAGGGCATGGGTGCCAGCTGTGTGCCAGCCTGTGCACCTCGCTCGCTGCAGAGCTGGCCACAGAGCGTGTGGGCAAGCTGTGGTAGGCTAGGGCAGCGCAGCCTTGGCGTTGAGGGTGCGGCGGCCCTGGCCCAGTGAGGCGTGGCTCTGAGAGCTGCAGCTGCCCTGGTGGCTCTGAAGGGGGCTGCCAGGCAGCTGGCATCGCCAAGACACTGTTCAGAAGATCTGGAAGCAGGCTGCCATTGCCTTTGCCGGTGCCGGGTGTGACATGATGCTTGTGCTGCTGCTGCTGCTGATGGTGTTGGGTTTGAGCCCATGCTCAAATGCTGCCACTAGTCAGGTGTGCTGAGGTGAGGTGAGGTCAAATGTGGCCAGGTTTGGCCAGGGGCAGCTGAAGGCCTGGGGGTGGGGCCTGAGCTGAAGCAGCTGAAGGGCCAAGGCCACCCTGAACCTCTGGGGCAGGGGAACCCGCATTGCCACACAGCCAGCCATGATCTGGGTGCTGCTGGCACACTTGCTGGCGCCACAGCCCCTGCTCAGCTGCTGTGGGGTTGTTGCCTCCCTGGTCAGCTGACCCCAGGGGCCCTTGACCCTAACACATGACCAGCAGACCAGGTTAAGGGGGCTTCAAGCCGCCTGTTCAGGCAACCCCTGGGGCGCTGTCACTCAAGGCAGGGCATGCAGGCGCTCCTGCTGCTGTGCTGCCTCTATTTGCATGCCCTGCCCGAGCGCCTGCCCTGCCCATGCCTGCCCTGCCCTGCCCCTGCGTGCTTGCCCTGCCCTGACCCTGCCTGCTCTTGACCTGCCTGCCCTGCCTACCTGCCCTGCCCCTGTCCTGACTACCTGCCCCTGCCTTGTCCTGCCCCAGCCACCTGGTTGATGGCCTCCTGGATGCTGCGCTCCACAAACTCCGTGTCCACATGCCCTGCCACAGCGCGTGCTCTATGCTCCCGCAACTCTGGCTCCTGCCCCAGCGCGTCGTACAGCGAGGCACCGGCCTTGATGATCTCTGCAGCGTTGGCCTTGATCTCCTTGGGGTTGAAGCCCTTCAGCATGACTGCAAAGTCCACAGCCTCTCCCTGGTCCTGCACAACACTCCAGCACGGCCCCTGTTGGCAGCGCCTGATCAGGGGAAAGAATCCTGACCTGATTAGGGGAAAGGGCCCTGACCTGATCAGGGGAAAAGGCCCTGGCCCAACCTCCAGCCTGATGTGCCTGCTTGACCCTGCCTGTTCCCTTGCAGCTGCCGGCCTTAGGCGCCTGGCTGCAGCTCCCTGGGACACACCTCCTCGTCTATGGCTGCTTTCTCTGTTGCCTTGTACAACAGAGACGCTACTTTCAGCAGCTCTTTCACCGCCAGGCTGTCTGCTGAGTACAGCTTCTTGATGTTGAGCTTCATCCGTGCTTTGGTCAGCATCACTTGTGCCACTGATTGCAGGAACTTCACACGGT
Source organism: Haematococcus lacustris (assembly GCA_030144725.1). Lineage (NCBI taxonomy): Eukaryota > Viridiplantae > Chlorophyta > Chlorophyceae > Chlamydomonadales > Haematococcaceae > Haematococcus > Haematococcus lacustris. The sequence continues at coordinate 2,479,433 of JASKMD010000014.1, read as the reverse complement.
CAGTTTCTGTGCTGATTTCATCGGCAATGTCCACCCCTGGGTAGTACCTGGGGTCATGCATGGACAGTCGAGGCTGGTGTAATGCTGCTGCAGTGCAACCCCAGCAGCAGCTGGTTACAGCACCTCTGCACAAGCCAGTAGAGGCAGTCCGCGACGAGCTCGAAGTTTGGGAGCTTAAAGTTCTCCATGCTGATAAGCCGCGTGTAGCCCAGCGATTTCATAATCTCCGTGAACGCTGCGGAGTGCAGCAAAGTCGGTCCCTTAATGACAATTGAACAAGCTGGGTGTTGACACTGGTTTTGTAGCCTTACATCGAAGCTCCCGGAACGACATCCTGCAAGCTCGAGGTGTCCACCCGGGGGCCTACATGTCGACGCGCAAAACTACGCCATCCTTCCTTCGAGTCCAGCAGGCAGTGGACATGCAATGGACTCGGAGAATGCGGAGTAGGGTCCTCAAATGTTTGTCTTTGAACCAGGGACTGCTTTCGTGTTTGGTTACTGCAGGTATTGGGCTGTATCCCTGCGTCGGATTGATGTCTTTGACGCCTTTACTGCTGCATGCGATTTCGATCCGAGTTAGGTAGGAACCCGCATCGGACCGGTACCCTTACGTACCCACTTGCCCAGCCCTCTGGTCCTTCTGATCACTCACTTATCACCATCCACCCGCAGATACCTGCAGCGAGAGCACTCTACGTGCACACCACATGCATGGTCCACTGCCATGCCTCTGGTGAGGGCGCTGTATGGTCTAATACAGCTAAGCTGATATCCTCCTTGCTAGCACTAGCCTTGTCACTCAGCTCGGGCTCTGCCACTCCCACCACCAACTACTAGACGTGGCCGGGCGCTGGGAAGAAGTGTGCCCCTGCCCCTGCCCCTGCCCCTGACTCAGGTGGCCCCAACTAACAGGAAACCTACCCCTGGTAATCAAACGACGCCGCGTCTCAGCCACGTGGTTTTCAGTTGTGTAACGCACATCCCCGGATAGAGAACCCTATCTATCGAAGTGAAGCATGTTTTTATTTATTTCCGTGCATTCTGCTGAGCGCACTGGCGGCTCAAAAATAGGCAATCAAACTCATGCGAAGGTTACCAACCCCATGTTGAGGACCCCTACACCTGACCCTGACCCTGACCCTGACCCTGACCCTGACCCTGACCCTGACCCTGACCCTGACCCTGACCCTGACCCTGACCCTGACCCTGACCCTGACCCTGACCCTGACCCTGACCCTGACCCTGACCCTGACCCTGACCCTGACCCTGACCCTGACCCTGACCCTGACCCTGACCCTGACCCTGACCCTGACCCTGACCCTGACCCTGACCCTGACCCTGACCCTGACCCTGACCCTGACCCTGACCCTGACCCTGACCCTGACCCTGACCCTGACCCTGACCCTGACCCTGACCCTGACCCTGACCCTGACCCTGACCCTGACCCTGACCCTGACCCTGACCCTGACCCTGACCCTGACCCTGACCCTGACCCTGACCCTGACCCTGACCCTGACCCTGACCCTGACCCTGACCCTGACCCTGACCCTGACCCTGACCCTGACCCTGACCCTGACCCTGACCCTGACCCTGACCCTGACCCTGACCCTGACCCTGACCCTGACCCTGATTGCCTCGTAACAGGGCTGACGCTATTGCGCGCCAGGAGCTGTATGCTGCGTTGCTGCTACCCCCCTGGCACTTGATGTGGTAGAGCTCGACGCGCTTCCCCAATTAGCCCTTGTTGCAGCTAGTCCTCCTCCCTGCACTCCCTTTATGCGTCTTCCGATGTTGTTGTTGCACTTCCTTGGGCTCTGTCGGCGTAAGTGGCGTAACAATCCTCATGCAAGTCGCGCAAAACCTATATAGCGCGAGCCGCAGTTGTAAACAGCTTTTGTTTCAACCATCCGCGTGTGGTCGTGTGCTTCGCTGTTGTGTATGGACGAAGCTTTTTCATGGGTTCCGCGACGGCTGCTAAGTGCAACTACGGACGCAGCGGACCTCACGCCAGGCCAGGTTAGGGGTTTAGCGCAACAGCGCCCGAGGTGCCTACCGTCACCGGCGCCACGGTCCCACTTGACCTCGGCTGCAGGTTGCTCTGTACGCATGCATTTGCCTCCTGTTCGTCTGCGGGTCTGGTATGGCAGCGGGTAGGTGTTGGCGGGCCGCGTGACGCATGTCCCCAGCTAGGGTTGCGCGGCGACGCCAACTGCCTGCTTGTGTGTGGTGCTGCAGGCTTGACTCTGGGCCTCATGAGTTTAGGTAAGCGTGGGCAGGCCCCTCAATTTGAGATCAACTGCCCATGTTTGAGAACAACAGGCAGGGCAGGCTAGGGCTGGGTTGAGTGCTTAGCCTGGCCCTATGCACTATCAAAGCATGGGGCATAAGGCATGGCCCCTTGCAAGCGATCTGTGCGGCAGGGCTGGGCTGGGCTGGGCTGGGCTGGGCTGGGCTGGGCTGGGCTGGGCTGGGCTGGGCTGGGCTGGGCTGGGCTGGGCTGGGCTGGGCTGGGCTGGGCTGGGCTGGGCTGGGCTGGGCTGGGCTGGGCTGGGCTGGGCTGGGCTGGGCTGGGCTGGGCTGGGCTGGGCTGGGCTGGGCTGGGCTGGGCTGGGCTGGGCTGGGCTGGGCTGGGCTGGGCTGGGCTGGGCTGGGCTGGGCTGGGCTCCATCGCCAACAGTGTCCGTCACAGTGCAGCCCCCAGGCTGCTGAGCCCAGCATCTCCCTGCTGGACACCCCTGCCAGCATGCCTTGAGCACCTGCCGCCTATGCAGCCATGCTCATGATGTGGACGCGTAGTGTGGATAGCTTGGCAGCCAGCCCGGCATGACAGTAGGGCTCGATGCAGCCTTCCCCACCTCTCGTCGTGAGGGGGGCTTGAGAGGCTCTCCCAATAGGGGTTGAGGACAAGGCTTTTGCAGTGCAGCCCCTGGCCAGCCTAGTTTAGCCACACATACTGCCCACACAGCTGCGCTCAGGGGGCCTCAGGCTAGGCCAGGCCCATCAGGCTCTGCTGGCTGCATGCTGTCCACTGCATGCAGACAAGATAGAGATGGAGGTGCTGATGCGCAGCGGCAGTGCCAAGGAGCAGGAGCTGGCCCGCCGCATCCTGCCCCTCATCTCTGACCCGCACTGGCTGCTGGTCACGCTGCTGCTGTGGTGAGCCCCGCCCCGCATGCTGCACTGGGCTGACTCTGCGCAGACCTCTAGGCATGGTGATAGTGGTGGTGGTGGTGGTGGTGGTGGTGGTGGTGGTGGTGGTGTGTAGGGGTGTCGCCAGTCAGCCTAGAGCAGGCAGAGTCACCTGGCCAGGCTCAGGCTCAGGCTCAGGCTCAGGTTGAAGTGAGTGCAACATGCAAGGGCCAAGGGCAGGTAGCCAGGGGCCACTGGGCAGTTGCACAGGCTGGCAGCCTCCCCCCTCCTCCCTCCACCTGGGTCCCGCCTTGTGCCCCGCACCCCCTGCTGCCCCTGCTGCCCCTGCTGCCTGCCCCTTCTCCAACTGCTCTCCAACTTGAGCAGGCAGGCTCAGGCTCAGGCTCAGGCTCAAGCTCAGGCTCAGGCTCAGGCTCAGGCTCAGGCTCAGGCTCAGGCTCAGGCTCAGGCTCAGGCTCAGGCTCAGGCTCAGGCTCAGGCTCAGGCTCAGGCTCAGGCTCAGGCTCAGGCTCAGGCTCAGGCTCAGGCTCAGGCTCAGGCTCAGGCTCAGGCTCAGGCTCAGGCTCTGCTCTGACTGCTGCGCACCCTCACCTGGCCTTGGCCTTGACCCGCCTGGCCACAGCAACGCGGGCTGCTTTGAGGCGCTGCCCATCTTCCTCGACATCCTGGTGGACCCAGTGGGCGCCATTCTCATCTCGGTCACACTTATCCTGGTGAGGTCGCCTGATCAGGCCTGGTGGTTGCCTGATCAGGCCTGGTGGTTGGCCCTGCGGGGAGCGAAGCTGACTGCCCCACCTTCCACCGGCCTGGCCTGGTCACTGGCCCTCTCCCCCTTGCACTACCACACCACCAGCACCAGTCGCCACACCAATAGCAGACACCCACACCACCCACACCACCACCACTACCCGCGCCTTCCTCCCTCCCTCCTTCCCCGAGCCCCCTCCCCCTCCCCCTTCCCCTTGGCGCTGTCCTCAACCTTGACAGCCTGGCACACGCTGCCCCTGGTGCTGTGCTGCCCCTTGTGCCAGATCTTTGGCGAGATCCTGCCCCAGGCCGTGTGTGCCCGACACGGCCTGGCTATTGGTGCGGCCTGCAGCTGGCTGGTGCTCGGCCTCAAGTAGGTCCACCCCGCCCTGGGCTGTTGTTGGTGGCTCAGTTGGTAATGGGTGGTCCTGTACTGGGCAGGTCATGGGTTCGATCCCACCAAACGACAAAAAAGAAACGGTGGGAAATCACCGCTGCTCACGCCATAGTCCTGCTTTGTCCTGACGCTGTCAGCCAATCTAGTGATGAATATAGTAATAGTAGTAATTGGTGGGATCTGACCAGGACTCGGGAACAGCCTGAAAAAAGTATTTTCTGAGTTTTTTTTTGTCCAAGTAGGTCCTGGTGGCTGGTCTGCCTGCATCCCCCTGCTCCTCCTCCCTGCCCGCCCTTGCCTGGCCCCCCTGCCTGGCCCCCCTGCCTGGCCCCCCTGCCTGGCCCCCCTGCCTGGCCCCCCTGCCTGGGTGACCAGGCGGTGTTGGGTGTCATCAGCGTCCTTGTGGCTTGGCCTGGTGCTGCAGGTGGCTGACTTGTCCCGTGTCTTGGCCCTTGGCCCGGGCTCTGGACCTGCTGCTGGGCAAGGAGGGGCACAACATGTTCAAGCGCAAGCAGCTCAAGGTGCGGCCAAGGCTGAACAGGCTCAGGGCAGGGGCAGGGCCTTGGGCAGTACACATTCAGCCACACACACACAAACACAGAGCTGGAGTGGTGCCCTCAACTGTCACAACTGCCCAAACCGTCTCAACCACATTGGGACAGTAGCCAGGGGCAGGATTTAACTTTCTGCTGCTGCTGCTGCTGCTGCCCCTGACTGCTGCTGCTGCCCCTGACTGCAGACCCTAATTGACTTGCACGGTGCGGATGAGGGCTTGGGCGGCAAGCTGACTGATGACGAGGTGCAGATCATCTGTGGTGCGTGCCTAGACCTCCCAGCAGAACAGGGGACAGCAGGGGGGGCAGGGGGGGGCAGGGGGGGGCAGGGGGGGGCAGGGGGGGCAGGGGGGGGCAGGGGGGGGCAGGGGGGGGCAGGGGGCGGCAGGGGGCGGCAGGGGGCGGCAGGGGGGGGCAGGGGGCGGCAGGGGGGGGCAGGGGGCGGCAGGGGGGGGCAGGGGGCAGCAGGGGGGGGCAGCAGGGGTTAGCAGGGGGCATCAGCAGCTGACTGTCCTGCTGTGCTGTGCGGTGGCCCCAGGAGCCTTGGACCTGACCAGCAAGATTGCCTACAGCGCCATGACCCCCCTGGACAAGGTCAGCCCCACTCACTCACTCTCACACCCCGCACACAATGACCTAGGCAGCAGCGGCTGGGCCTTGCACCCCCACCCCCCCTGCCCCAACCCCTCACCCTCACCCTCACCCTCACTGCAGCTGCCTCGCCCCTCTTGGCCCTTATCATGCTTGCCCCAACCTCTTTACCTCTTACTCAGTCCCTCCTTTTCACAACTGTTAGCATCCCCCGCCCTGCCCCCCCCCCGGGGCCGGGCCCGTCCCGCCACCCTGGCCCCCGCCCTACCCTTCCTCTGTGGCCGGTGCTTGTGCAGGTGGTGATGCTCTCCCATGATGCGCAGCTGGACCGCCCGGCCATCCTGCAGCTGCTTGCCTCGGGCCATAGCAGGGTGCCCGTGTACTCTGCAGGCAGGAGGTGCGACGCCCTGGGCTGCGGCGGCAACAGCAGGCAGCAAGCAGCAGGCAGCAGCAGCAGCTTGCAGGCAGCACTGGGGCAGCATGGTCGATGGCACCCGTCAGTGGTGTGGTGGGGTGTCCCTGGGCAGCGGCAGCGGCAGCAGCAGGCAATAGGCAGCAGGCAGGGTCAGGGGCAGGGCAGTGGGCCAGTGGCTGGCAGAGCGGGTCAGGGCGGGCGCTGCTGTGCAGCTGAGGTGCTGCTGAGCAGCCTGGTCAGGCATGCAGGGGGGAGTGTGCAGGACCACACAACACACGTCTCCCTCTTTTCTTTTCTTTTTCAAACTTTTCAAATTTGGTGGTGGTGGCGGGCGGGGGGTTCAGAATTGGAGTCTATCAGTGCATGTGTGAGGGTGAGGGGGAGGGAAGGGGCGGGGGGGTGGGGGGGCCTTGAGCCTGCTGCGCTGTGGCCTTAATCAAGGGTGGTCCTGTCCATGCCGGGTGGTGCACTGGGTGTGTGGGAGGAGGGGTGTGGTGTGCAGGCAGGTGGTGTGCAGGTGTGGTGTGGTGTGCAGGCAGCAGGTGGTGGGGCTGCTGCTGGTGAAGGAGCTGCTGCAGTATGCGTTTGAGGTGCTTGCGGACAGTGGGGGGGGGGAGGGGCGCGTGCTCAGGGTGGCTGACCTCAAGCTTCGATCACTGCCCAGGTCAGGGGGGGGGGGGCAGGGGGGGGAGGGGGGGGCTGCCTGGCTGGCTCAGGGGGGGGGCAGGGGGGGCGTTTGCTGCCTGCTGC
>JASKMD010000014.1:2440575-2472327 GCA_030144725.1 Haematococcus lacustris | reverse complement strand
CCACACCACACCACACCACACCACACCACACCACACCACACCACACCACACCACACCACACCAGCAACCTCTACCAATCAGCCCATGGTCGTAGGCCTTCCGGCTCCTGCTCACGGAGCTGACGTCCCAGGGAAGGCTGAGCAACCCGCGTTCCTGTATGACCGCGCGGCCCTGATGTCGGACCCGCGGCTGGCCGGCATCCTTTTGTACCACATCATGCCGGGATTGGGGCAGATAACGCGGCGCATGGAGTTCTTCGACGGCCAGCGTCTGGTGTCCCTGAACAACCACGTCGTGTCAGTCAGGAGGTACGGCGGGAGAAGGAAGCTGCTAGGAAGGTGGCCCCTTTCACACATCACAGGAGCAGGACCCTGATTTGTTGGCCCCGGCCTGGGGTGCTCTGGCTCTAGGCTCTCTGTGGAGGCTCAGGTGGTGGCAGAGCTCAGGTGTGACGGTGCCCTTGTCACTGGTGTGAGTGTGAGAGTGGAGTCAGCCAGTGTATGCGGGCAAGGGGCAGCAGGCAGGCAGGGGTAAGCAGGGGTGGGGCGGGGCGAGGCGGGGGCAGGCAGAGGCTGTGCGTGCTTCCTGCCAAAGTGCCTCGTCTTGAGCTGTGATGGGTGGAGTTGATGCAAGGTCGCTGGTCGCTGGTGATGGCCCTAGTATGCTGGGTGTGGCTCAGGTCACAGCTGCAAGGCAGGGCGCCCAATGCCACTCAATCGTAGCCACAGCTATGCTTACAGCCTCAGCCACAGCCTCAGCCACAGCCTCAGCCACAAACACAGCCCGAGCCACAGCCACAGCCTTAGCCACAAACACAGCCTCAGCCACAAACACAGCCACTCTATGGTCAGGGAACAAGGTGCTGGGCTGCACGCCGTCAGTCTGCCACCAAGCAGCTACACCCGGGTCAGATGGTGGGCTGCACCACTGCCTGTTGCCCGCCTGCCTGCTGCCACCCCCTCCCGCCTGCTGCCTCTTGCCCACCTGCCCTGGTGGGCGCAGGACGGTGGGCATCACGCCTAAGCTGCTGGACGAGCAGGACCCTCCGCGGGTGACTGGCTTCGCTGCCTTTGACAGAACCTTGGGCTCCTCTGTGTACCACGTCCTCACCAGGGTGAGGCGGGCAGTCAGGGTGGTTAAAAGTTGGTTGGGCTTAGCTAGAAAGCAGCTGGCTGGCATGCGGCCGGCCCCCCTTCAGCTGCCCTGCTCCCACCTACCCTGCCTGGCCTGAGACACTGAACCACCAGCACTTCCAGAGGGTGAGGTGGGCAGTCAGAATGGCGGGTGGATTGTTTGCAACCCCCCCATAGCTGCCTTACTCTCACCTGCCAAGCCTGCCCTGCCTGCCCTGCCTGAGCCATTGAGCCACCCTGTATTCCTGCGGGCGAGGCCGGCCAGCAGCACACCCACAGCTGCTGGCAGTCAGGGAGGCGGGAGGCTGGCTGGGCTCAGCAGGCAGACAGCCGGCCTGCATGCCCCAGTGCCAGTGGTCTCAACAGGCAAACAGCCTGGCCTGACCTCCCAGTGCCAGGCAGTTGGCAGACAGCTGTCAGCTGGCAGGCACTTTGCCTCCGTGTGCTGTGACACTGGCCAGCTGTGCCAATCACCAGGCCTGGACTAGACTAGACTAGACTAGACTAGACTGGCCAGCTGTGTCAACCAGCTGCCTGACACTGCCTGGTGCTGGCTGCACAGTTAGCTGCCTGGCACTGGGAGGCTGCCATGCCGTGCCTGCAGCCAGCCCTGCCTCCCCCTCCATCAGGCTGTGAACCTGCTGCCAGCGTCACAGCGCTCTGGGTTAAGGGCTGGCTGCCAGCCGGACTCACGTGCTGCAGCTTGAGGCTGTGTTGTGCAGGTCTTGCTTCCCGTCCTCACTCCAGACGAGATCAACAACCCGCTACCCTCCTCCTCGTCACCCCCTCCACCTCCCCCACCCTCGCCGCCACCCCCTGGCCTGTCACCTCCCCCACCACCAACACCACTAGAATCCCCTCCACCCCCCACCCCCCCCACTAGACCCTCCAACCCCACCCCCCCCACTAGACCCCCCACCCCCAACATCACCTCCCCAACCACGCCGCCGGCCTCCCCCACCTCCACCTCCACCACCGTTCGACATCACACCAGACTTTCAACCTTTCTCACCACCCCCACCCCCCTCTCCACCCCCTCCTCCATCTCCCCCACCCCCCACATCTCCGCCGCCGCCCCCCCCCACCCCCCTCCCCACCCCCTCCTCCGCCTCCCCCGCCCCCCTCCCCGCCCCCTCCTCCGCCTCCCCCGCCCCCCTCCCCGCCCCCTCCTCCGCCCCCCTCCCCGCCCCCTCCTTCACCCCCCTCTCCGCCCCCTCCTCCGCCCCCCTCCCCACCCCCTCCTCCGCCTCCCCCTCCCCCCTCCCCGCACCCTCCTCCGCCCCCCTCTCCGCCCCCTCCTGTCCCGCCCTCCCCACCCCCTCCTCCACCACCCACACCCCCTTCCTTTCCCCCTCCAAACCCCCCTCCCCCCTCTCCGGACCCTCCTCCGCCTCCTCCGCCCCCCTCTCCTGACCCTCCCCCCCCCTCCTTCGCCTCCACCTTCTCCGGCTCCCCCCTCGTCCCCCCCGCCCCCGCCCCCTCCTCCCTCTCCTGCACCTCCTTCCCTTCCGCCCCCCCCCTCCCAACCTCCGGCCCCCCCGCCCCCCTCCCCCCCCCCTCCTCCTCCTCCCCCCCCCCCCCTCTCCTCCCCTTCCTCCACCCCCCCTTCCCCCATTTCCTCCCTCCACCCCTCATCCCCCCCCTCCCTCTCCTCCCTCTCCACCCCACCCCCCCTCCCCACTCCCTCCTCCACCTTCCCCCCCTCCCTCTCCTGCCCCTCATCCTCCACCCCCACCCCCACCTCCTCCATCTCCTCCGCCACCCCCACCTCCTTCTCCTCCTCCCCCACCCCCTCCCTCTCCTCCCCCTCCCCCCCCTCCCCCACCCCCCTTTCCCTCGCCTCCCCCTCCACCCCCCTCCCCTCTCCCTCCAGAGCTCCCTTCTCCCCCGCCCCCTCCCCCACCTTCTCCACCTCCACCGTCTCCCCTCCCCCCAGACCCTCCGTTCCCTCCGCCACCCAGCCCCCCACCCCCTCCCAGCCCAAGCCCCCACCCACCGCTCCAATGGGCGCAGCCTCCCCCCTTCCCAGCCAACCCCTCAAACATCACCGACTCAGTGTACTCCTACCTGAGAGACCCCCTCAACAACTACTACCTGTTGAAGCTGCTGCTGGACACCTGCTCTGACAGTTTCATTGCTCAATTCAGTGACCCCGCTGCACGCTACACGCTCTTTGCCCCCACAAACGAAGTGAGTGCAGCAGAGCATGCCACCCGTGCAATGTGTGGACTAGCGTTGAACACAGCCTGGAGTGCTGCCAGGGCATGTGCTGCGGCCTGCCTGCCTGCCTGCCTGCCTGCCTGCCTGCCTGCCTGCCTGCCTGCCTGCCTGCCTGCCTGCCTGCCTGCCTGCCTGCCTGCCTGGCTCAGCGTTATTCCTAGCATTCGCCATGAATGCCATGTTGAAGTAGAAGTAGAAGAGCGATGTGTTGAAGTAATGTCCAGCCATGAACTTGAGGGTATAAACCTGGGCCATGTCTGTTCGGGCTATGAATTGTGCCCCTGGCCAAACGAAATCAAAAACACTGCTGCCTGCCCGCCCACCTGCCCGCCCACCACCTGCCTGCCCGCCGCCCCCCTGCCTGCCCGCCCACTGCCCTCCCTTCCTGGTCGCAGCCACTGCTGCAGCTGCTGCTGCGGCCCCCCAGCCCTGCCTACCTGGCTTCCTCAGAGGCCGTTGCCCGCCTGCTGGCCGCCCACCTCGTGCCCGGCCCGCCCTTGCCTCTGGGCACCCTGGTGCAAGGCGTCAGCCTGACCACACAGGCGGGCACCACCCTGGGCGTCAGCTTGCAGGGCAGCCGCCTGGTGGTGTCGGCCCCTGGCAAGCCTGAGGCTCATGTGCTGCGGCCCCCAGTGCCTGTGGGGGGGACTCTGGTGTACGCCCTGGATACAGTGCTGCTGCCGGACACACCCCCTCCCTCACCGCCCCCAAGCCCAGACCCTCCCCCTCATCCTTCACCCCCACACCCCTCACCCTCACCCTCACCTCCCCCTCCCCCTTCCCCCTTCCCTCCCCCTTCTCCTCCGCCCCCTCCACCCCCACCTCTTCCACCTCTACCCCCTTTGCCTCCTCCACCCTTCCCACCCCCTTCTCCGGCTCCCCCCCCTCCCCCTCCCCCCCCCACCCCCTTCTCCACAGCCCCCCCTTCCTCCCATCCCGCCGTCTCCCCCTCCCCTCCCCCCACCACCCCCACCACCTTTCCCCTCACCTCCTCCATCACCTTCACCACCTTTTCCCGACCCACCCCCCCAATCGCCCCCACCGCCCTCCCCCCCTCCCCCACCCCCTCCATCACCACCCCCACCTCCCCCCCCACCACCACCCTCCCCACCTCCCCCACCCCCTCCATCACCACCCCCACCCCCACCCCCACCCCCACCGCCCTCTCCCCCTCCCCCACCCCCTCCGCTCCCCCCCTCCCCACCTCCCCCACCCCCTCCATCACCACCCCCACCCCCACCCCCACCGCCCTCTCCCCCTCCCCCACCCCCTCCGCTACCACCCTCCCCCCTGCCCCCCCCACCACCATCACCCCCCCCCCCCTCCCCCACCCCCACCACCATCACCCCCTCCCCCACCCCCTCCACCTCCTCCAGCACCTCCACCTCCCCCCCCTCCCCCGCCACCCTCTCCACCTCCCCCACCTCCCCCATCGCCACCCCCACCCCCACCTCCACCACCGCCCCTCTCTCCTCCACCTTCTCCCAGCCTCCCAGCGCCACCTCCAACATCCCTTTACGACTTCATGTCAGTCATCACCAACCGGGCGGGGAGCTTCAGGTCCCTCATCGATGCATCTGGCCCCACCAACGTGAACCTGTTCCGCAGCTTGTCCATAGAGTTTACAGTATTCATACCGAGCAACGCGGTGAGGCTGTGTAGCAGCAGGGCAGATCTACATGCAGCCTCGCTTGCTTAATTGCCTGTTTTAAAGAGAGGGCAAGGCAGGAGGGTGGAGAGGTGGAGCTGATAAGCTAAACGCACTTGGTGCTGCTGCACCCTGCCATATGGTGGCCTGAATTGGCTACACTGATTGCCATTTTGCAAAAGGTGTGACCATGTCATGAGTGCGTGTGCCCGAGTGCTGCCTTCAGGCCTTCACCAGCTTGGCCAATGCGGTGGGCTCCTCCATCTACGACTTGGCATCGTCCAGCACAGTGGCCAGTCAAAGCGTGTACGCGCACGTCGTGCCTGGTCGCTTGACGGCGGACCAGCTGCAGGATGGTATGCAACTCTCCACCATCGCGGGCATCACGCTGACTGTGCGTGTGAACCCGGCGACAGGCGCGATCCGCCTGACCGCGCCCGGCACTCCCCAGGGCGCCGCCATCATCACCCGAGACATCGTGCGAGGGGCCGCAGTGGGACACATGGTCGACGGCGTGCTGCTCATCTCACCGCTGTTCCCCAAACCACCTCCGCCCGCACAGGTTGGATGATTTCGACTACGCTGGCTGGCAGCGCGGGCAACAGAGGACACGGCTCGGTGCCTTAACGGGCTTTGACAAGCGAACAGGGTTGCGATGCTCTTGGCGGTGATCATGGAGCGCCCAAGTGACAGTCCCACCTGACGAAATGGGTTTTTTCATAGTTTGAACGGTGTGAGGCGGTCTAATTGGGGTGTAATGCATTCTTGCTCGTTTGACCATTTCATAGCGCAAAGCGACCTCTAAACATGTCATTGCACAAGGAACGCTACATATTATATGTAACATATAGGTCACCCCCGCCATTGGCTGCACCCACATGGCTCAAGAGATAACTTCTAACTCACTAGGGCAGTGGGCCCGTCCCACATCGGACGGCCAGCAGGCAACATATGTATGTGCGTTTGTTTAACAACCAGCCCGATAGACAGCCGGTTAAGCAAGCCCGCATGCAGCCGAACAAAGCTATGCACGTCCAAGTCCACTTGCAATGTGTGTATGAATGATGTTCGCATGCTTGCATGATGTTCGCTTTGCATCCCTTGGCATCTGAGAAATGTGTGTGAGCATGCTGTCCAGTTATCACTTCTGCACTGTGCGATGTGTGTGGGTGCAGCAACAGTGTGTGGCAAGAGCAATTGCAGCTGCAGTCACAGTGGCAACAGCAGTGGTGCCAGCTCAATGCCAGGTCAATGCAAGTTGGCATGGCCTGTCATCAGCCCTCAGCGTCGTCGGGGCCAGGTGGCAAGGCATAAAACACCCTGGTGTACACCACATTCTCAGTGTAAACTGCGGCAGCACGGAGAGGCAGCACAAACACCACATGCGAATGATGCAACCCACTTGATGAAGCCCGTCAAGTAAGCCTACACGACCTGGTTCTTTACGGTATCCTGCTACTTCAGTTCTTCCTTCAGCTTCTTCCCTTGTGGCAATACCAGAGCCTTTCAACCCACTTTGTCACCAAACGCCCTCTAGGGAGCTTTCCTTGCCGGGCTTCAACCGTACACTCCTTGCGCTTCGTTGCCTTGTGTACTAAACGGTCGTTCTGCACGTTTCCACGTTCTTGTTTAAGTGGATGGCATAGGCCTTGTTCACATGGCACCACACCTGTTGGACAGACTTTTCCGCATTCCCAACTGTCCGTGGCTGTATGGCAGTGTCTTAGCACAGATGCAACACACGATCTGTCTTTCATCTGTAGCTTCTGCTCGTACACCTCTTGTGTACCCGTAACTTCATGCTGCCGCAATTTCCAGATCGGCTGCTGCAAGTTCCAGAGCTGCTGATGCTGCTGCTGCTGCTGCTGCCGCTGCTGCCCCTGCTGCCCCTGCTGCCGCTGCTGCCCCTGTTGCTGCTGCCCCTGCCCCTGCTGCCGCTGCCCCTGCTGCCGCTGATGCCGCTGATGCCGCTGATGCCACTGCTGCCCCTGCTGCCGCTGCTGCCCCTGCTGCCGCTGGTGCCCCTGCTGTCCCTGCTGCCCATGACGCCCCTGCTGCTCCTGCTGCTGCTGTCCCTGCTGCTGCCGCCCTACTGTTGCTTGTGCTGCTCATGCTGCTGATGCCCCTTCTGCTGCTGCTGCCCCTGCTGCTCCTGCCCCTGCTGCTGCTGCCCCTGCTGCTGCTGCCCCTGCTGCTGCTGCCCCTGCCCCTGCTGCTGCTGCTGCTGCCGCTGCTGCTGCTGCCGCTGCTGCTGCTGCTGCCGCTGCTGCTGCCCCTGCCCCTGCCGCTGCCGCCGCTGCTGCCGCTGCCGCCGCTGCCGCCGCTGCCGCCGCTGCTGCCGCTGCTGCCGCTGCTGCCGCTGCTGCCGCTGCTGCCGCTGCTGCCGCTGCTGCCGCTGCTGCCGCTGCTGCCGCTGCTGCCGCTGCTGCCGCTGCTGCCGCTGCTGCCGCTGCTACCGCTGCTGCCCCTGCTGCCCCTGCTGCCGCTGCTGCCCCTGCTGCTGCTGCTGCCCCTGCTGCTGCTGCTGCTGCTGCCCCTGCTGCCCCTGCTGCCCCTGCTGCCCCTGCTGTCGCTGCTGCCGCTGCTGCTGCTGCCGCTGCTGCTGCTGCTGCTGCTGCTGCTGCTGCTGCCCCTGCCGCGCCTGCTGCCCCTGCTGCCGCTGCTGCCGCTGCTGCTGCTGCTGCTGCTGCTGCCGCTGCTGCTGCTGTTGCTGCAGCTGCTGCCCCTGCTGCCGCTGCTGCCCCTGCTACTGCTGCCCCTGTTGGTGCTGTCCCTGCTGCTGCTGCCCCTGCTACTGCTGCCTCTGCTGCTGCTGCCGCTGCTGTCGCCCCTGCTGCTGCCGTCGCCGCTGCTGCAGCTGCTGCAGCTGCTGTTGCTGCTGCCCCTGCTACCCCTGCTGCCACTGCCGCCACTGCTGCCCCTGCTGCGACTACTGCCCCTGCTACCGCTGCTGCCACTGCTGCCGCTGCTGCCACTGCTGCCACTGCTGCCCCTGCTGCCCCTGCTGCTGCTGCCCCTGCTGCTGCTGCTGCTGCTGCCCCTGCTGCTGCTGCCCCTGCTGCTTCTGCCCCAACTGCTGCTGCCCCTGCTGCTGCCCCTGCTGCTTGCCCTGCTGCTGCCGCCGCCGCTGCTGCCGCTGCTGGTGTTGCCGCCGCTGCTGCTGCTGCCCCTGCTGCTGCTGCCCCTGCTGCTAGCCTGGCTGCTTTTCGAGGCTAGACACCTGCCATCAGGTGCATTGGGGACATGAGGCTCCGTCGCGCGGAAGCAGAGGCTGAGCATGTTTTACCGTGCGCAGTGCGCAAGGTTGACGTGCACGCCACGGCCAAGCGCCGCATCCGCGAGGTGCAGCCCAGTCCAGCCCAGTGGACTGCGGCTGTCAGTTTAAAATGATGGACCAACCTGTGTCATATTCATCTAGGGCCGGGGCTGTACTCCGCGGGGGGTCGGGGTCTTTGTTTGACTGAACTGTCGGTTGACGGGCCGCCCAGACCATTCAAAACGAAACATCGCGAGTAGACGCGCTGGCATCTACATTACCAGACCCACTACTCATCTCTATTTTTAAGGCCTCCAAAATGCAGAACGACTTTCGATCTTACTGCACAGTGAGTCGCGCTCAATTTTCTCGATGTACGATGCGGTGTTGAAGTTAGGAGAGGTCGCACGCTGAATCGCAGGCCATTCCGAGCACATTTTTCATCTTGACCCCCTATTTTTTTTATATGTAGATTTTGCACGGATGAGGTCTGCCCGCTAGCTTCGCTTTGAGCTGCTTCGCCCTGCGCAAGAATCGTTGTAAAACTCTTAAAGACCGGTCGGAGTTTATCAGGGGTGCAGCCAATGGCGGGGGTGACCATATAGCGCAAAATCAAAACACTGCCGTGTACCTAACCTAGGTGTGACCCCATGTGTGTTTAAGCCCTGTAACTGGGCCAGAGGGTGCGGCATGTACATTAAATGCGGGTACCCATGTGCACCTTCATATGCGCACCTAGCCATGCAGGGCAATGCAGACAGTCCCAACTCCTTAGAAGGGGAGGGCGGCCAAGCAGTCTAACGGCTGATGGCTTAATCGGTGTAAGCCATCCTCTTTCCAAAGTCTATTATCTGGTGAAAACTAGACGGCACGAAGATGAGATGTTCACACTACACCCTGCCATCCTTGATGGCGATAGTGCGCGGCTTGACTACGCTTGTGTTCCGCAAGCGCCTCCACACGTACCACGCCATGGCTACCAGGCCCGCCATGATCGCAAGCAGTGCATTCATGAGCGCGGACATCATCGGTTTCATTGCGCCGCTGTGTTGCTCGAGCGCTGCATGCACCTGCACGCGACACCATGCTGCGGCTCACGACAATCATTGCGCGGCGAGTGTCGGAGACGAGAGGACAATAACACGGAATTGCATTCGCGTCTCCACGGCCTCTAAATCACGCGGACGCGGCTGCAGATAACACCGGTTACCTGGGCGCCACCCGGCCGCTTTGGCCGACACCGGCAGTCCCTTCCTGTCCCTGGCTCATTTTCTTCTGAAGCCACCGTCATTACCTTGTCGAATGGTACCTGTTCATCTCGTGTCTAAGCTGGTGCGCCCCACCTACCTTGGTCTGGAGCTTGTGCACCAGGTTTGGCTCCAGCTCGCGCCTCACATCTGCTGAGATCTGAAGCACAGAGCAGCACCAGCAGCACCAGCAGCAGCAGGGAGAGCCAGAGCTGAAGCTGCAAGCCATCGACACAACATAACCAGCTGGATGTCCACCCCTCCAACCAATGGGGCAGGGCAGGGTTGTCCTCCACAGTGGCACAGCAACCTGCTGCCATCAGGGACACACCTGCGCTGTCATCTTGTCTAGAGCCTCCTTCTGCAGGTCGGCGGTCCAGTGCTTGGCCTCCAGCACTGTGGCGGCCTGGTACTGCCTGCAGACCACGCCCAGCAAGTGCGTCAGTTGCTGCGTGAACTAGACAGGGTGGCAAACCATGGGGAGGGTGGCAAACCACCTGATGCTCCATCTCTGTCACGGGACACCAATGGGTGGGCTAGTGGCATTGGATGTTGCCGTCTATTCTTCATGCAATGTCTGTCGGCCCCCCTCGGTGGGTTCAGGTGTTTCATCAGGCATTCAACGAACAATGCCTCAACAAGGCCGTAAGGGACAGTGCTGGGTTGGGGTAGGTCAGCCCAGGACAAGGTTAGACAGGGTTGAGGTGCCTTGCTTCCTGACCCACCGCTCGTCAAACATGGATATGAGCGCCCAGCATGGCTTGTGCAGCGCGGCTGCATGTCTGGACAGGCACGCCTGCAGTCAGCAGGGTGCCAGACCACACCTGGCAGGGCTCGTGCCGCACTATAGAGCCTCCATTACCTCACTCAGCACGGAGGCCGGGGTCACTAAGTAAGTCTTATTTGCTTGACCGCTGTGACGGCTGCTGCTTCGGTCAGACATTCCCACTAGACATCTTTGGCAAGACATGAGTAGTGAGTTGGTCCACTCATGATGGCTAAAGTGCATGCATAACCATAGTCACCCATCATAAACTTACATAATAGTGGCACCCGCCCATTTGAGGGGTCCGACAGGAGTGCAATGGTGCCAGTGGATGTCATGCATGACCCAAGGAGGGGTGTGGGGGGGTGCAGGGAGTCCAGGCACTGACCTGCACATAACCTCCCATGAGGAAGGGGGTGACCTGCTTGTCCACGTTGCAGCGGGCCATGACATCGCCGTCACAGGGGCTGGTGAGGGGCATGCCGATGCGGTACCTGAGAGGAGCAGGGTAGAGAAGGCCAGGCGGGGCATGCTCAGCTTTGCCTCTGCCCCTTCCCCTTCCCCTTCCCCTTCCCCTTCCCCTTCCCCTTCCCCTTCCCGTTCCCCTTCCCCTTCCCCTTCCCTTGCCCCTACCCTTGCCCTTGCCCCTTGCCCCTTTCCTGTCCCTTCCCCGCCTCTGCTCCCGCCCTGCCTCATTTCTATGCGCCCACTTTGCACACTATATTGCATCCGCCTCCACCCCTTGCCCACCTCTGCCATGGCCCTGCCCCACCTGTCCAGGTGAACATGCACCAGAGCTGCCAACTCAACCCGGCAAGGGGCGCTCAATGCTGAGCTGTTGGAGGCTAGACACCCCAGTATGCCCGGGTCTGACACACGCTGCGGCTCGTCACTAGCGCCAGGACACATCTGTGACACGTCTGCAGCCGCAGTGGGCAAGGGTGGCAGGGGCAAGAGCGGGTGGGCATACGCAGCTGGGATCAGGGAAGGTAAGGGCATGGGTGGGTTCAGCGTAGCTAGGGCATGGGTGAGTGTTGCAGGGCGGGGGTGCTGCCACATCATGCTGTCCAAAGCCACGCTGTGAAAACAAAGTGTGTTGCAGCCAGGGCCAGCAGGGTGGCAAGACTGTGTCTGACTGGGGTTGGCTGCTATCCATTCTAACTAGCCATTCACCTGGGTCGCAGGCTGCCTTGAGCTTGATGTTCAGCGAGTACTTGGCATGCGCCCTTTCCAGCAGCTGAGGGCCGGAACCATGCGTGCAGCACAAGCCACAGTGGGGCAACATGCAGAATAAATACGACCTGCCATGTGTGGCGAAAACCCAGAAAGTGCAAGGCCCCTTGCCCTTACATGCCTCACCATCCCATGTTGGCCACCCATGTCAGGCTGTCTGGCGTTTTGCATGGCATACGTGTGGTCAATGCTTTACACAATGTATGGTAATTTGCTGAGCCTTCACGCACCTCACCCAATGTCCTGTTGTGCTCTCAGTCTTTGTTATGATAATGACTGATTGACAAAGATGAGTGCTTGTGCAGCTCACCTTGTCAATGGCGGATTTGCAGTCCTGAGGGAAGGAAGGCTTCGACGATGCAGACTGCAGGCAGCTGAGAACATTCGCGTTCCCAGCAGGTACTGAGTCGCAGAACTGCTTGATTGCAAGAGGACACTCCCTGCGGACATATCAGACGACCCTCAGAAATGTGATCCATGTCGGCGGTAATGCGAATCCCGGGCAATATAGGAAGGCGGGCGCCCACAATGCTGACAATGGTCCCAACCGTGCTGCGGAGGTGTTGGTATTGCGGCGGAGAACAGCGAGTTCCGCGTGACCCAGGCACTGCTGACCGTCCACCTCCTCACCGTTGTATGCGAGGGTTTAAGCGCACGTCTTCGTGTTCTGCTAGCTCTAGCGCTTGTTCTGCCCGCCTGCAGCCTGGAGACAGGTGCTCCCAACTCTTGCGAAGGCAGGCGTGAACTGCGCCCGCGAAGCTGCCGCTGTCCGCCTTCACGCCGCCGCAGTACTGCTGAACGTCGGCTTTGCAAGCCTACGCACGCAAGGGACAACGCAGGAACCCAGAAGTGCCAGGGGAGCGGGAAGAGAAAGAAGGGAGATAGGAAGAAGGTGAACACCGAGCAACAAGCGATGTACGACGACGAGGCCCTGACCTTGCTGGTCTCGCCCAGGCGATAGTCCTCTACCGCCAGGCCCAGCAAGCGCAGGATCTGTCGCTTGCAGGCCTCCCCTGTAGAGTCACCAGCAGGCACACAACACCAGTTTAGGGATGTGGCGGTTGCAACTTGACCGGATACCTGTCGCAGCAACAGTGGCAAGCAGCAGTGCTGGGCGATTCGCCAAAGACGTATTACTCAGTGTAATAAAAAACATCAAAACAGGAGTTTTTTTATTACTTTTAATATATATTAATTAATTAATTAGTTATTTAGTAAATGTAAATCAAAATAAATCGCAAAATTCGCCATTTGAGTCTATACAATTACAGCATACTCCCTTGTAGGACTTGGATGCAATATATCCCACATAACCCCACACCCCAGCCCTTGTGGGTCAGCATGCAACAGGCTAGGCTGTAGCCCCACACTCTAGCCCTAGTGGGTCAGCATGCAACAGGGCTGGGCTGTAGCCCCACACCCTAGCCCTAATGGGTCAGCATGCAACAGGGCTGTAGCCCCACACCCTAGCCCTAATGGGTCAGCATGCAACAGGCTGGGCTGTAGCCCCACACCCTAGCCCTAATGGGTCAGCATGCAACAGGGCTGTAGCCCCACACCCTAGCCCTAATGGGTCAGCCCTAATGGGTCAGCCCTAATGGCTCTGCACCCAAATATACCCATCGCATCGCGTTGTTGACATGCTGCGTTGACGGACATGCTGCGGTTACTGACCTCAACGCCTTCGTCATCGGCACTTGTTGTTACAGAGCGTTGGGACGCTATGTGGTTGTTCTGCGATGGATGTTCGGCTGTGGTGGGCAGCCGCCCGCTTTGGGGTTTGCGGAAGATGGGATACATTTTTGGGGGATAAGTAATAAGCGGAGTACCAAACGGGCGGTGGACCTATTACCGATGTAATTAAGTTCACTCATTTTGAGGACGGTTTTTTCGACTTATTACCGTTTTTTGCGCTGGATTATTACCGACTTATTACATTATTACCCAATCGCCCAGCACTGGCAAGCAGTAGAGCTCCCCTTTTGACCCCTCTATCGCTCTTACAAAGGGTTATCGTGAATGTACAAGTATTACCTACTTATAAATATTTACTTTGTTACAGTTGCCCCCCTTGTGAAGGCAGGCAGCTAGCATAATGACAGTTCCTGCATGCCTCACCTGCACACCCCAGGTGCCTGCACTGCCCTGACATACCTCGTCCTCATTGGCACCTTTACTACTAGCTCCACCTTTCTACCGTAAGTGAGCAACATGGAGGTTTTGAGCAAGAGAAGCATGCACATATGAGAAGGTAGGGTTAGGCTGGGTAAAGTGTGTCTGGGAGTGGCAGGCTGCGGTGGAATAGGGGCGGGGTAGGTTAGAGGGGGGAGTAGGATAGGGAAGCGGGAAAAGCAGAGGCAGGCTGGAGCTGTCTAAAGATGCAGATGTAAGGAGCAGATGTAAAGACGTGAGGTGACCAGGCATCTCACGTCTTGCCTGAGATGTCGGCGCGCTTCTGCTGCAGGCAGGCCAGCACGCCACCGCCCTTGCCAGCGTCCACCCCGCTACACAGCCTGCAGGAGATAAAGGTCGCCAAGTGTCATGCCCAAGTTGGTACTGGACGATGCTAAGCAACCACACGAGGCTGATGGTCATAACGGTGTAAACCCACCATCATCACCATCCTCAGCAGCAGCAGCAGCAGCAGCAGCAGCAGCAGCAGCAGCAGCAGCAGCAGCAGCAGCAGCAAGCTCTACCACAAACACAGTCTCAGTGCCACATGTGATCATCTTCGTCATTGCCAGGTCTACTAGGACAGCCTGGATGATGATCATGGCCAGCATCCAAGTGCGGGCAAGGCCAGCATCAGCATCAGCATCAGCATCAGCATCAGCACCAGCACCAGCACCAGCACCAGCACCAGCATCAGCATCAGCATCAGCATCAGCATCAGCATCAGCATCAGCATCAGCATCAGCATCAGCATCAGCATCAGCATCAGCATCAGCATCAGCATCTACAGCAAGCACGGACCCACTGCCGCATGTGATCATCGTTGTCATTGCTACCATCATCCAGGTGCAGGCAACTCAAGGTTGGTTGCTTCAGGGAACAGGCAAGCAGACAGGCTGACGGGTAGGCAGGCACACTACTCCACGTAGTAAGCTGCAGCCTCAGTCATGCTGGCTTTGGCAGCGGCGGAGGCAGCAACAGCAGCAGTAGCAGTTGCATGGGCTTAAGTGGCCAGGGCCTGAGCAGGGGTGATCGCTGGAGTGGCAAGAGTCTGAATGGTGGCAGGGCACGAGCAGCAGCAGGTCTGCAACCACAGTAGGTGAGTTAGGGTTTTTGTGCTCTCACGATGTGATGTCATGGCTGCAGTCCTGCTTCAGGCTGTGAAGCATGCGCACATCAGACACTGCGTCTGCCAGGAAGTCCACCAGCACTGTACGGCAGCCCACACTGAACTCCGGCCGGTTCCTGCACAGCCATGCCAGGTGTGCTGCAGCAAAGTCAGTGGACCACACCACCACCTGCAACTTCCATTCCCCTGTGCACTGCTGTATATGGTGCATGTGATCAGCGACAGTTAACCAGCATTGTAGCCAGGAGGGTTGGGGGCAGGGCAGGGCAGAGCAGGCATTGGCAAGGCAAAGGCGGGCACTTGCTGGGGGACAGTGGGATGGGGTACCCCTGATGAGAAGGCACGCGTGATGGTGGGTTTACACCTGTTACAATCGTCAGCCTGGAATAGCAACATGGGCTGCGTGCGCCCATGCGCATGGCTGTGATGCCATGCATGCATGTGTGTATGTGAGAGTGTGTGCCAATGATGCCAGCATTGTTGTGAAGGGCTCAAGGTGTGCCCCTGTGGCCACCTCACCGGTTGTCTGCCAGGCAATCCAGCACCGCAGGACCTGACAGGTCTGGGGAGGTGCACAGGCTGCGCAGCTCTGAGCCACACGCAGCGCTGAGGGTTGGCAGGAACCGGATGTCAGCAGCGGCCTGGCGGCTGCGCTCCCGCACCGCCTCCATGCACTCGGGCTCCAGCACCTTGTGCTGCGGGCACAGGGGCGGCCCAGTGTGGAGTGGGGCCAGCAGTGTGGGGTGGGGCGCAGCAGTGTGGGCGCAGCAGTGTGGGCGCGGCAGGGCATGGAAAGGCAAGACAAAGGTGACAGTTGAGAGTGGTGGGTCGCGAATGGAGTGGCTGATTGTTGTCTTGGGGTTTTTAGGGGGTTAGGGGCAGGGCCGGGAGCAGAGCCCTGGGTAGGGTCATGTGAGCTATGGGCATAGGCTCCACTGCCCACTGCAGCACTCCACTCCACTCCACTGCTCCACTCCATGTAATCTATAAGCTCTGGCGTGCTTTATCACCTTGACATGCTCTATCAACCTGGTATGCTATACCACTACTGAAGGTAAGCTCACCATCCTTGCCTGGGCCCCACCTGGCCCCCTACCCACACCTCAGCTGCCAGCCCCCTGCTCCACACCACACCTTGGCCATGGCAGCCTTCAAGCACGGAAGGGCCCCTGAGGGGTCGAGGCAATGTTGCTCCACGTCTGCCTCACAGTGGGCCAGCAGCGAGCCATCCAGCCTGCACTTCACCCAGGGCAGCTGGCACTTAGCCTGATTTGGCACCTTGCCTGATTTGGCACCTTGCCTGATTTGGCAACTAAGGCGCTGCTCCATACCATGTCCCTGGCTGAGTCTCACAGGACTGTGCACAGGGCCTACACAGCTGCGGCTTGCCAGCTCCTGTCACTTGCACCATGCTCCACACCGGCACGTACCCTGGCTGTCCCTCAACAACCTGTCAGCTGAACTGAAGGTGTCACCAGGGTCATCTTCAGCCTATGACCAGCTGCCAGTCTAGTGCTGCCTGCACAATTGACCGTCTGCCCACATACTGCCATGTGGGCCCTGTTTTCCTATGCAGTCCTGGAACCATGTTATCATCTTTCTAAACAACCAACCCCTGACGGGCTCCGTAGGCACCGCCTCCAGGGAACAGCCAAGCGCTTGGTCAGAGGCTAGTTGCTGATGCCCCATGCATTGCGATGCCTGTGCACATTCTGCCTGCGCTGAGCTGGCAGCGTTGCCCTGCTGCAGGTGCCATGTGGCCACAAGGCTTACAACACCCACTACCTGGGACTCTGTCAGCCCCAAGACACAGGCAGCTCTACATCACAGGCAGCTCTAAGACAGCACTCCAGGTCAGCACTCCAGGTCAGCCCCAGGGCACAGGCAGCTCTACGACAGCACTGAGCTGGGCCTGCTGGGCCTGCTGGGTGCTGTGTCGGGCCAGGATGAGTCCACACTGGCTCAGGGTCCAACAAAGCTACATGGCCATCAGGGGAGGGCTACAGAGGTTGTTGTGACACACAAACTTGGTCCAACTTCAGTGGGCAAACGACCAGGCATGCAGGCAGGGAGGCAGGCAAGTGGGCAGGGAGAGGGTTGCTTGCCTGGAATCCCTGTACGCTGCCGCCATGAGAAGGGTGACATGCTGGCGGCACGGGGGGCTGCGAATTCGCTCGCGGCTGCGGCGCATGCAGTCCATGACCCTGGTGCCTTCCCCAGGAGGTGCCTGCAGAGGGCCGCTGAGGATCTGCAATGGCCAGCAACGGGGCAGTCAGCCATGGCAGCCTGATGGTTGTCAGCAGGTGATCAAGGCCAGCCTGGCACAAGACAGGATGTGAACGCAAAGGTGGGCCAGCAGTTGCAGGAGTGGGCCAGCAGGCAGGCAGGCAAGTGGGCGGGCAGTTGTAGCGGAACGTTGCACTATACGCGTGTGGGATGCATGCATGGTGCCTTGTTGCATGCATGCATGCAGGTAGCCGGATAAATAGCTTATCATGATAGTGTGGCTTTGAAACGCCATGTCAGGTAGGCAGCTGCATGGTCACACCTGAGCTTCCTCCTCAAAGCACAGAGCGTGCACGTCACCATGGCACACAGCTCTGAAGCGTGCGTCCAGCCGCACGTCAGTGGCCCGCAGCAGCGCGTTCCGTTCTATGGCTGACTGGCACTCCTCTGAGGCCAGCAGCAGTGGCAGTAGCGGGTTGGGATTAGGGTTGATAACGACTGCCAGTGAGCATGAGTGAGAACGAGTGGTTTGTGAAGGAGGTGGCGCTGGTAGAAGTAGAGCTGGAGCGGCTGATCTTGCCTTTCTTAACAAGGCACTGCTGGGTGTGTGGGTGGAGCCGGGCCCAGCCAACACAAAGGGCTGCACTGTTTGCTCACCACTGCCCAACCAGGCATGGCCTGGACCTCATTGGCCTTGCCGCGCCGTGATCTCGCCTGCCTTAGTAAGGCACTGCTGGGTGGGTGAGTGAGTTGAGCCAGGACCTGATGTTAAAGGCTGACCTGGGCGGGCTGCCTGCATTGTCTTTGACTGGGCTCAGGCTCTGACCCAGCACACTGACCTGAGAACTCAGGGCTGCCTGCATGATGCTCCAGACAGCCAACCACATCATCCTGCCCCGGCCTGAGCTCAGGGCAAAACCTGGACTTGTCGCCTGCACAGGCCGCTGACAGGCGGAAATTGAAGCGGATGTCTTCTGACTCTTCCACCTAAACAGGCGACGCAGGACAGTGGGTCAAACTGGGATGAGAAGCAGCAGGCATACACAGGCAGTAGGGTGAGGGCTGAACAGGGAGCAAGACCCAGGGCCAGGGGAGTCGCAGTGGCAAGAGGCGCATGCAAACAATCTTTAGGGATGTCGCACTGCAAAGACATTGATTGCATCTGATTTGCTTGAAGTGAACGCTGACCCACCTGACGCTTGAACAGCGCGGCGGCACAGGGGGGGGACAAGCCGGAGTAGGTGCCAGCCTTGCCCGGCTTGCCCTGCCCCTCTGGCTCAGGTGCTGGCCCCTGGCTGCTCAGGTACTGCTCTAAACAGGCCTGGGCAGCACCAGTCCCTCGCCTGAAAAAGCAGCAGCAGCAGCAGCAGCAGCGGCAGCAGCATGAGAAGCAGCAGAAACGGCACAAGGGCGAGGAGGCGGGAGAACAGTGGACAAGAGCAAATCAAAATAAAACCCCACCCCACCCCACCCCACCCCACCCCACCCCACCCCACCCCACCCCACCCCACCCCACCCCACCCCACCCCACCCCACCCCTCCCCTCCCCTCCCCTCCCCTCCCCTCCCCTCCCCTCCCCTCCCCTCCCCTCCCCTCCCCTCCCCTCCCCTCCCCTCCCCTCCCCTCCCCTCCCCTCCCCTCCCCTCCCCTCCCCTCCCCTCCCCTCCCCTCCCCTCCCCTCCCCTCCCCTCCCCTCCCCTCCCCTCCCCTCCCCTCCCCTCCCCTCCCCTAGGGCATCCTGCCCCACTCACTCTGCATCCTCACACAACCGCTGCCTGTCTTGGCTGCAAGCTGTGCTCAGTTCGGGGTCCAGCAAGATGTCACCAGCTCGCTCCACCTGGCGTACAATGACTGCGCTGCGGCAGTTGGGGCGCAGCTGTGCCTTGTGCTGCTTCAGGCAGCTGAATACCTGAGGATAACAAGGCAGAGGTAACAGCGGCAACAGCAGGAGCAACGGCAAGGATTAGGTAAGCAGGCAGGCACATGGCAGGCAGGCAGGCAGGCAGGCAGGCAGGCAGGCAGGCAGGCAGGCAGGCAGGCAGGCAGGCAGGCAGGCAGGCAGGCAGGCAGGCGGGCGGGCGGGCGGGCGCGCAGGAGGAAGGCGTGTAGGCAGGCGGGCAGGAGGGAGGCGGGTGGGCAGGCGGGCAGGCGGGAGGCGGGTAGGCAGGTGAGCGGGCAGGCGGGCAGGAGGGAGGTGGGTTGGCGGGCGGGCAGGCGAATGGGCCAGCAAGTGGGCCCCTACCTTGATTGGGTCCGTGTGGTTGCAGGTGGTGACAATGTCCTGGGCGCAGGCCCCTAGCAGTGGTGGGTCGTGCGCAGCGCTGCTGGCCTGATGCACAAAGAAGGTGTGGACCTGCGTGCACAGATAAGTGCCTGAACTCGGACACCTCACTTTACTCATTACCTTGCAAACTAAAAGGTGCCAGGATGTATACAAGTGATACGAAATCATGACAACAAAAACAGTCTAGGTCAATAATGTGTGATTGCCACACCGGGCACAGAAGGCAGGGCTGCCCATGCTTCCAATGGTATGTGTACATGCCAGTTATCACACCTCTTGCTCACACTCGTTGCTGATGCCTGGCACGTCGGGCAAGAGTGACATCTGTGACTCATGCACCGCATGGCGCAAACACCTGCAAAGCATGCACATGCCCTGTGTATTGATAACAATGCAGCATGCTATACCAAACTTTGTGCATTACGTGGTACTTAGTCTGAATACATTGCTGGTGCAGCATGGTCTGGCTGCACTGCCTGCCAGGGCTGCTGTCCGCCAGTGCTACAGGCAAGGCCACCTACCTGGCAAAAGGGGCGGTGGCTGACAATAGATGCATGAGGGTAAGGTTGGGGTTGAGCTGCATGGATGCCAACACCTGCAAGGCCGAGACAGCGGGATGAGGTGGCCAGCACAACGGGAAAACTGGCAGGGGTCAAGCTGAGACTGGGACTGTGTCAACGGCAACAGACGGCCTCCACAGCCCCAGGCTCAGCCCAGGCCTGCCCCATACCACCTCTGAACTAAACTGGCCTCCTCACACCTATCACACCCTAACCTGGCTCCCCATGGGCCTGCTCACTGACCTGTGGCAGTGCATCCTCTGGAGATATTCCCTTCTTGGGCAGGGGGCCACGCCGAGGCACATTGCTGGACATTCCTTGTCCTCCTGTCTGCTGCACTGCCAGTAACCGCCGTTGCTGCTGCTGCTGCTGCTGCTCCTGCTGCCGGACGGTCTCTTGACCTGCAGCCACTGTGCCAAACCACGCACAGGGCCTATGCTATGTGGAACCTAAGGCATAAACGGAAGCGTGCCCCTCAACATGTAGATTTAAATGTGTGCATCCCACCTACGCAGTGATACTGCTTCCATCAAACTCGTGCTTTGCCCCTGCGCTGGAAGTCCTCCAGCCCTGGCAGCTGGGCCTATCCCTTGCCACACCAAAGCCGCCCCTGTGCTCATGCCCCGGCAGCAGCTGCCTCACTTGTCTATACCCGCCTGCTGCTGTCTGGCAGCTGTCCCTCTTCCACCTCATCCATTGCAACAGCCTCCCCTGTCCTCCCTTTGCATCTCTGGACAGGGCGGCCCTACCTGCAGTGTTGCCACCAGCACTGCCCCCTGTACGGCCTCCCGCCAGCTTGGTCGCTGCGTCCTGTGTGCCATTGCTCTGCGGTGCTCTTGCTGCTGGTCCTGGTGCCGTGCCGATGGAGTTAGCGGCAGGGGCCCGGGCGCCATCAGCTGCGCTGAGTAATCCTGCACTGACATTGGAGCCGACTGATGTGGCAGCAGGTGCTGCTTTGCCTTTGCTGGCCACCTCAGCAACCAGGGGAGATGAGGCAGCAGCAGCTGTGTTGGGGCTGCCTGTCATGCTAGGCTTGGTAACCGCTGTGGAGTTAGGCTGCATCAAAGTGACAGCTGAGGCTGTGCCTTGCTTGGGTAAGGTGGCTGCCTCAGGGGCCTTCGCTGCAGAAGTGGCTGTGGCCTGGCCAGCTGGGTTGCTTGCTGAGGACGAGCCACTGGTGGCAGCGTGCACAGGTTTTACAGCGGCGGCATCAGCAGCCTCATTGCCAGCCACGTCAGCATCAAAGCCGCCTTCTGTGAGCCAATCGCGGCCTGTGTCGTCAGTGTCAGCTACAGCTTCATCTGTCATGTTGCTGCCATGGCTGCCATTGTCATGCCCAGCAGAGGCAGCGCTGTGGTGGTGGCTTTGGCTGCCGCTGTCTGGGGCCAGTTTGGTTGGTGCTTGTTGCGCCAAGGAGGTGGCAGGAGCACGGGCAGAAACCAATGCTGCCACTCTGTCGCCCACTTTCTGGACCAGTTCCTGGTGCAGCGGCTGTGGCTTTTGTTGTGATGGCTGCTGTTTCTCAATGCTGCTACTGTTGCTGGTGTAGCTGTGGTTGGAAGGCACACCTAGTGCCTTGCTTGCACTTGCTGTGTGTGCAGTCACCTGCGCCGCCTTGCTGGCATTAGCTGTCCTGGTAGCCAGTGCAGGCTGGGGTTGCTGGGCAGAGAGGGAGGAAGGGCTTTGATCTTGCCTGCTAGCCATGGGCGCAACTGCAGCTGACGCTACTGCACCAGCCACTGCAGCACCTTCCACACGAGACTTTATCCCCACCATGCGTTGCTCCTCCTGCAATCATGACCGGGCAATTGTGTGTGCACATGCGGTCCGGGCACAGGAGACCTGACGTGCACCCACAGTTAGAACGTGGCTGCATGTGTACAGGATCTCAGAGCGGCAACTGCCATCGAGAGAAATGTCGTGGCTGCTGATAAAAGAAACGTCGACAGCTGATGTGGGCGACAGCTGAATGACGAGTTGGAGAATGACATGCCACAGCAGCTGCACAGGGCTACGCTTTGCTCTACTCATAGTAGCAAACCGGTTGCTCTACGCATAAAAGCAAACCGACATCAGAGGCGATGGCATTCGCGCGATGATGTGAATCACAATGAATCACAATCAAGCACGCAGTCGCACGAAGAATGGGGCAGCTTGCATGGATATGCAAGAACTGGTGGTGCCTACACTGGTCAGCACTCTAAACGCATCCTGTGCGCCTACCATTAATGCAGCCACCCTCTCCCAGGAAATGCTTCAACAAGGCTTTAGCTAAGGGGCACCCGCAATGTTCAGGCAACAGGTCTGCACCATCAGCAGGTAACAGATATGATCCATTACCCCTGCTGGAGCTAACAATGGGTGTAACCAGTTGTTTTATTGCCTTGTTCGCTGCATCTTTTGTGCTGCACAACGAAGCTGTGACATGTCTAATGCAGAAAAAGCAAAAAAGACTTATTACCTGCGACATTCAAACCCACAACTCCAAGTCAACCCAAGCGCTATGCACTCGGATGCCCATCCTGTCGACCACCATTGCGAGTTCTAAGACGATTGACTGCCCCTCCGCCAGTGGTCTAGCAGCCCTGTTGCTGCGACAGCCGAGCTCGAGAAATGGTGAGCCGGTTGAAGCTAGCTGGGCGCTGTGGCGGGCTCGCTGAGCCCACTTTTATTGTCGCGCTGCAGGGTTGCGGCTCTTCGCAGCCAGTGGCGCAGGAACATGAGGTCCAGGAGGTCGTAGTTAAGAAAGTAGAAGTCAAGCAAGGTCTGCAGAACCTTTGCAGCATTCACCGGTCTCGGCAGCAGTAGTCTAGCGGCTGCACTGTTGCAGAACTCTGTCGACATTGTTGCCGCATGCAGCAGGAGCCAGCACGCAGCAACCTAGCAATGGCGCTAACAAAGCCTCAGCTTCAGCGACAGTCACAGCCGCAGAGGCTGAGCGGGCGAAGACAACAAGGGCGAGGAGACTTTCATATGTGTCAGCCGACGCCAATGGCGTGGCCTCGGTGAGCCATTAGCGGTCGCCAGCTACATTTGTCCATTTGTCAGCATCGACCCATTTTCACAAGTGGACATTTCATCGATTGGCAGGCGGACCCCACAGCAGTGCCCGCAGTCGCAGCGACAAAGCCAATCCCGCCACCTGCTGCTCCGACAGTGTCAAACACTGGCCGGGCTCGTCGTCTCTCGTACATTGATGTGAGTAGCCCTGTTAGGCCTCCGCGAGGAGCAGGGGTTGAGCCTTCATTCCTTTCTTGTCACTCAGGCATCGGGCAAGCAAGTTGACGCTGAGCAGGACCCGGACCCTGACAATGCCATAGTGGGGACTGATGGTCTTGCTGCACTTGATGACGAGGTAAGTTAATCTTTCCATGTGCGAGACATGCTGACAAGCGCTAGCTAGGGCCCAGAACGCCTCTACTCATGATCTTGATGCGTTGTGCAGGGTACTCAGGGGCGCACAATCCGTGTCAACGTGGCTTGTATGTCCAGAGCTGGTCGCGAACCAGGGTTCAAGAAGACCAACCAGGACAACTGCTTCGCTTTTGAGAAATACATAACAGAGGACCAGTCTCTGTTTGGTGCCATGGATGGGCATGGGCCTCATGGTAAGTCACCAGCACCCAGTGATACAACCTTAGCTTGCGCAGCAGCTTCCAACATTTCATGCTTTCCCGACCACCCAGGTCACCTTGTGTCTGGGTATGTGAAGCAACACCTGCCCATCATCATGGTAAACCACCTAACAACAGAGAAAGATGTCAAGCGAGCCTTGACATCAGGGTTTGTCGAGGTGGACAAATCACTTGGCATCAGCCGCATTGACTGCGAGTTCAGTGGCAGCACATGTGTGGTCAGCTACTTGAAGGGCCGCACGCTTACTACAGCTTGGGTGGGAGACTCCCGAGGGGTGATGGGCAGAGAAGCCCCGGATGGGCGCATCGTGGCCATGGATCTTACAGCAGATCACAAGCCCACCACGCCAGAGGAGAAGAACCGTATTTTGCGCAGCAACGGTCGTGTGGAGAGGTGTGTTGCCTGATGTATGAGACCTGTGGTCCCAGCCCAAACCCTGGCACATGGCTGGCATGTGGTTGCATTATGTGCGAGCTTGCACAGTGGAGTGCTTGCAGGCTAGTGGACGAGACAGGCCAGCCCATGGGCCCTTTCCGTGTCTGGCTCCAGTACGCATGGATCCCTGGCCTGGCCATGAGCCGTGCCCTAGGAGATGTCCTTGCCCACCAGTAAGTGACACTGCAGGACGGCACAGTCACGTCATCTCCACATGTGTAGCTCTGACAATGGCACGACTTGAGTGATGCCTTGCATAGCAGCTTGTGACCAACCTTGCCAGCTGAAGCACATTCTTGAGGCAAGGCCAAAAATTCACTCGGCCTGCAAGCTGGACTTCATGCACTGCAACAACCAGGCCCAGAGTGGGCACCCCAAGTTATTCTATGCAAGCTGCATACCCCAGTGCTTGGTAGCACTGTTGACAGTAGAGCTGGGCAGCTTGGCTTGGCAGCGTGCAGTGTTTCTAATCCTTCAGTGTGGCTAGTCCTTCAGACGTGCATTCTAGCATTCATCCTGCTCGTCCAGTAGCTTTCACTCTGCCATGCAGAGTTGGAGTCGTATCAGAGCCAGAGCACTCAGTGCACGAGTTGTGCTCAGATGACCGCTTCATCATCCTTGCCAGTGACGGGGTGTGGGAGTTCATCAGCAGTCAGGAAGCGGTGGACATCATCGCCCAGTACGACACAGCTGAAGAAGCATGCCGGCAGGTGGGTGGTCCCAGTATGTTTGCCACATGCTTGCTAGGTGTGCTGCCAGGTGGGGCTGCCATCTGCAGGGCAGCATGTGCATCTCTGTTGGTGTGTTGTAAAGCCTGGGCATGTGCTGTGAAGACACCTTACTCTGTGATATGCATATGCAGTTGGTGGACGAGGCCTACCAACGCTGGCTCACGGAAGAGGAGGGCGTGGTGGACGACATCACAGCCGTCGTAGTCAAGTTTGTGCATCCCACATGAGCCCTGCACTCCTGCAAGCAGACAGTGGCTGCATGGGGTGACCACCTCCATGCCCTTTTCTAGTCATTCAGCAGGGTATGTCTGTCCAAAAGAACTGTGCAGATAAGTGTGGCGTACAAGATCACATGGCAGGCTTGGATAAGGCCAACCTTGAGCTGCTGGTGCAAGCACCGGCACAACAGAGCTGCTGACCGTGCGTGCCCTGATGTACCCGTGCCGCTATGCTGCTCTGCCCTCCCCCTGAGTATGGTCTCATGCCATCGTCCATCAATCAAACTTCGGGAAGGGGCGGGGGAACAGTCAGCCACCCAGGCAGCACAGCCCCGGCTAGCTTGCAGGGGACACATGCGCTGTGCTGACCGTGTGCGTGTCTATATGTATGTGTATGTACATGTGTATGGCTGCATGTGTATGGCTGCGCACCCCAAGTTTGGGCAAAAGGGTTGGTGGATTTTATGCCTCAGCATGGTAGATGCAGACGGTGCTTGTAGCTGCACACAGTGTGTTGTCAGAGGTATGCTTTTCCAAGAGTGCTAAGCTTGCATGCTAGCCTGTAGGGGTGAGGGAGCGCGGAGGCACTGGCAGCATTACTATGGTATGTTCACATCCTTGGTGGAAGCGGCGGGAATGTCGGTAAGGGCCTTGTTTTTGGTGAGTGTTTATTACGGACTTGCGTCAGGAAAGCCAGCATCCTTCTACGGCTGCTGGGCCGGCCTTGCGCCCACGATGAGTTGGCGACCTTTGAGGTTGAGGTCGGCTCAGTCTTACAAGCTCAGACATGCCACAAATCGAACAGTGGCAGACGTTGTAAACAATGGTTGGTGGAACGTCTCATCTCATCCACTGCACAATCTTCGACCCAACTCTTCCGCAACAGTCCAGGCTCAACCGATCAGTAAGTAGGATACGATGAACATTCGATATTGCTAGTGCTTTGTCAGTGCTCAGGGAAGTCTGCAACAGACATGTGCATGCAAGGAAGGGGACTAGGCGACGTGATGAGGGAACATGCCTGCTATTCATAGGATGCATGGAGCAAGCACAGCCTGCACGTCATGTATGATGGCGATGACACCAGAAGGGCGAGCAGTGCGGCATGAATGCTTAGACAGCAAGTGCGAGACAGTGCCACAGTCCCACTGATACGAGCTGACCACCTCGTCAACAACCACCATGAGGTTCCCTCACCCCAGTCCCCCCTCCTGCTATGCTACACAACTCTCATCAGGCCACAACTCCACCCACACACCCAACCCACACACCCAGGCCACACAACTCAACGCTATCTTGGTGCTCAGACCAGGACCATAGCAGCTTCTTCCTTCTCCATCCACACTGTACACCTCAGCTTGCTGCCTAGCCATTCTGATGCCTGTCCAAAGTCCCCTAGCCATCTTCACTCACAGCCTGGTCAGCTGGCAGGCTGGCAGCAAATGTGGCATCCTTGGGTGATGCTGCTGCTGCTGCTCCTACCTCCTCACCAATAGAGGCAACATCAGGGATGCACCTGAACCCCAGTCATATGCTTCCTTGCATGCATCAGGTTTGCTGCATGTCTGAAAAGTCCGGCGCAGTGTAAGATAGGCAATACAGCAGGCAGGTAGGCCTGCAGCTGGGGAACTAGCCATGGGGTTGCATGGCACCATTGTGCATGGCATGCACATGCATCCAAGGTGTGGTTGTGTCGTGAAGTGTGACACGGGCCTCAGCCTACCTGACTACCAGTCCCAAGCCCAACAAGCTTGAGATCTGCCTCTCACAGCAAGACAAGCCCTGGCCCTTGCAAAGCTCCAAGCTCTGCATGGTGACCCTCCCCACCACCACCACCTACCTCCTAACCCCTACATCTTCTCCCCTGCAGCTGCCTGACCTATGGCTGCCTCCTCCTTGACGCCTCCCTACGTGCCCCACCCTCATTCCCCACTCCCTCAATTTGAACAGGTGCAGGAATCCCACACCACTAAGAACCAATGAATTACCCACAAGTGGACAGGGAGGACGAAAGTAAGCAGGTAAAAGTAAGTAGGCAGAAAGGAAGGACGGGGAGGTGGATGATAAAAGAAGAGAGAAGAAGCAAAGCAAGAAAAAGAGGGTACCTGTCGAGGAGGGAGGGGAGGTGGGAGGAAAGAGTGACGGCAGCTGGAGCCGGAAGCGCAGAAAGAAAAACGATAGAGGCAAGCAGAGGTGGTGTACTCCATTAACTGCGGTGCTGTGCACTTTGAAGCAGCTTGGGCAACAACGGCTCCAAGCTAGCCTGAGCTCAGATCTGCCTTGAGGGCACTTTACCTGCTGCCGCCCTGTACTGCCACCCTATACACTGATGCCAGCGGTTCAACATGTGCTGCATAATGTGCAGCGATCCCACCCCACCCCACCCCACCCCACCCAGGGCTTCAGGCCCTGCTGGCTGCTGCGCCCCCCTGCCCAGTGAGTGGCTCAAGCTGCCCCCTCCTGGCTTGCTGCTGCTGCTGCCCCTCGCCCTCGTTGCAATTGGCACGAAACCTAGCCAGATCGCCTGTGGCCTGCAGCCTGGAGATCACGCGCCCCTCTGGTGCACCTTAGCCCACTGCAGCCCCCATGCGCCGGATGGACCCCCTGCCCAGCTAAGTGCTTTACCTGTTTCCGGTAAGGGAGAGATGTCATAGGGGTAGGCGCCCCAGTGGCATGAGGCATTGAGGCCCGTGTCAGGCAGAGGAAGCGCCACTGGCCATCAAAAGGAGGATGAAGAGGGGGAGGAGGAGGGGTGGGGGGAGGAGGAGACGGAGGAAGAGGAGAGGGGGGGAAGGAGGAGGGGGAGGAGGAGGAGGAAGGGAAAGAGGAGGAGGGGGAGGGGGAGGAGAAGGAAGAGGATGAAAATGATCAGGGTCAGGGTAAGGCAAGGAGGGTCAGGCTGTCATGTCCAGCTTGCAACACCCCATGTGGCCTGGAAAAGCGGCAGTGGAAGGGCCATGCACCCACTGTTAGCAGGCTGGCAGCCAGGCCTTGACAGCCTACTACCACTGCCAGCAGACTACTACGACTCCTTCTTAGACCAGAATGACAATCCCCAGCTGCAGGGTGCGCCAGAGGGCCCCTGCCTGCCTCACACTCCCAGGGGGGCCAGCCCCACCGCCTCCTCCATGCTGGCCCCAAGGCTGCCCATGCGAGCGCTCATGGCCCGGCTGAGCCCCATGTCATGCCCCATGCTGGCCAGAGCCATGCGGGCGGTGGGGGTGCCGGTCAGCAGCAATGGTTCGTCCCCCTCTTCCTCCCCCTGCTCCTGACCTCCCGTCACACCCGTCACACCCCTCTCCCCCTCACCGCCTGGTGGCCGTGGGGCGTGAGACAGCTGCCCTCCCCCTCCCCCAACCTTCAGAGCCAGGGCCCCCCAAGACGGCTCAACCCACATCCCCCGGATAGGCCAAACCCCATCTGGATATGCCCCCCCACACGCAGCATCCCCCTCCACCCTCTGCTCCACGCGACCCTCCCCCTCCCTCCCCCACCCCTGCACTGCCCCTGCTGCTGTGCCCCCCCGCATCTCAGCCAGGCAGGAGCCAGCAGACCCCAGCGCCTCAGGCCGGGCAGCAGGCAGCAGCCCCTGGCAAGGCCTGCCCCCCAAACGGCACGTGGCAGCTCCATAGCTGGTGCTGGGCAAACCCTGGAAGCTGCTGCTGCTGCTGCCCTGGTGGGCGAGCCTCCGCAGCTGGGGTGGCTGCGGGAGTAAGGGGTGGGAGGTGGGGGGCAGGGGGGGCCAAGGCTGCCAGCCCTGGCCCGTCCTGTTGTGAAGGAGGGGGTCATCCTGGAGGAGCACCCGGACACATGCCTGGCCCTGGCCCTGGCCCTGGCCCTGGCCCTGGCCCTGGCCCTGGCCCTGGCCCTGGCCCTGGCCCTGACCCTGGCCCTGGCCCTGGCCCTGGCCCTGACCCTGGCCCCGGCCCTGGCCCTGGCCCTGGCCCTGGCCCTGGCCCTGGCCCTGACCCTGGCCCTGGCCCTGGCCCTGACCCTGGCCCTGGCCCTGACCCTGACCCTGGCCCTGGCCCTGGCCCTGGCCCTGGCCCTGGCCCTGGCCCTGGCCCTGGCCCTGGCCCTGGCCCTGGCCCTGGCCCTGGCCTTGGCCCTGGCCCTGGCCTTGGCCCTGGCCCTGGCTGATGTCTTGACGCATGGAGAGCTGCAGGCGCACCCCCCACTCCTGACCAGGGGCAGGCAGGTGGGTGGTGGCAGGGGTGGTGCTGCTGCCCCTCAGGGGTGGAAGGCTGGCAGCCTGGCCGTGAGCATCAGAGGGCGCACACTGCTCCTGCTGCTGCTGCTGCTGCCACCACTGCTGCTGGTACCACCCCTGCTGCTGCTGCTGCTGCTGCTGCTGCCATCCCTGATGCTGCTGCTGCTGCTGCCATCCCTGCTGCTGCTGCTGCTGCCATCCCTGCTGCTGCTCTAGGTAGATGGCTTGAGGCAGGTGCTGGCTCTGGTTGCTGTCCGGGGAGGAGCTGTAGGCGGTGTGGGCCTGCAGCAACGCCTGCAGACGCTGCCGCTGCTTGTTCTGTGTGGTGGGAGGGGGGTCAGGGGGGTCAGGGGGGCCAGCAGGTGTCAGAGGGTGTGGCTGGGCGCCAGGGGGAGGAGGGGGAGCGGCACAAGGCTCAGACCCAGGCCAGGCCTGAGCCGCTGACGGGAGCTGCAGCTGGCTAGAGGGAGGGTGGGGAGGGGTGGGGTGGATGGGGGTGCCAGTGCCAGGAGGGTGGGAGGGGAGGCGCAGGGGGTAGATGCCCTGCTGCTGCTGCTGCTGAGACTGCCGCTGCTGCTGCTGCTGAGACTGCTGCTGCTGCTGCTGAGACTGCTGCTGCTGCTGCTGCTGCTGCAGAGAGTGCAGGGCCTGGGGGTCCAGTGGGTGCCAGGGGGGTCCCTCAGCCTGGGCCTGGGCCCGCTGGGGTCTGTCAGGGACACTGCCCCCACCCACCTGCTGATCCTGCGCCCGCCTGCACCTCACCTCAGGATCAGCAGGACCAGGGGTTGCGCCTGGGAGCTGACCTAGGCGCCCCCAGCCAAGCAGCTGGCTCGCTCCTAACGCCGCCGAGGGAGGGGGAGCCTGGCGTGCCTGATGCCCCCTCCCCGGCCAGACGTTACCAGCCTGGCGACCCCAGGGCAGCCCCCCTCCAGCCCACGCCCCCCAGTGCAGCCCCGGCCCTGCCGGCACCTGGCCCTCCTCATCTCCACCTGCCCAGACCCCGACCTTTGTACAGGGCTCCCCTTCCGCTGCTGCTGCTGCTGCTGCCGCAGGCAACCCAGGGAGTGCTGGCCCCCACACCTCCTCGCGCCGCAAGACCCCCGGCACCAGGCTGGCAGGGCTGCCCCCCTGACTGGTGTCCAGCGGTGGCAGCAGAGGGCGAGCACATGCGGCTGGCCTGACTCTCCCAGCCTCACCACCCAGCTGGGCATAGCCCGGGGGCGTCAGGGAACAGCTGGGGTCCACCCCCTCCCCCCCTCCCTCTGCCATCCACCCCACGATGCCCCCTGCGCCCCTTGACCTGTCAGTGGCCACCCCCTCCCTTTGCCCCCTCCCCGCCCTCTCACCTTCCCACCCCCCCTCCCGCTCCAACCCCCCTTGCCCCTCCTCCTCCCCCTCCCCCTCCTGAAGCTGCAGGGCAGAGACTGAGGCACGCGAGGCGGGGCGGCTGCCCTCCCACCCCCCAAGACCCCCCCTGCTGCCCCTGCTGCCCCCAGGGCTGCCTGGCCCGAGTTGTTGGGAGCGCAGTGCGCGCGTGGAGGGGGGTGGGGAGTGGGGCGATGCTTGTATGGTG
The DNA here is from genome assembly GCA_030144725.1 of Haematococcus lacustris. Taxonomy (NCBI): domain Eukaryota; kingdom Viridiplantae; phylum Chlorophyta; class Chlorophyceae; order Chlamydomonadales; family Haematococcaceae; genus Haematococcus; species Haematococcus lacustris. The sequence goes on along the minus strand of JASKMD010000014.1, from coordinate 2,441,650 downwards.
ACGCTGGTGCTGTGACCATGAGAGATAAGCAGCTCTGGCAGGCTATACTTGCGCTTGTGGTTGTTGTACCAATTTCGGACCTGTGGCAAGGAAGGGCAGCTGTCGGTCAGTTGGTTGGTCAATCGGATGGTCGGTTGGTCGGTTGTACAGGCAATGGGCGGGCGGGCGGGCAACATGCAGGCAACGGGCGGGCGGGCGGGCCGGAGCAATGCAAAGTAGGAGAAAGCAAGCGGTTAGCCCATTCTCAATCGCTTTCATTGCACAGAGTTGGAATAGCCCCCTCCCTGCCTTCCCCTCCCCTCCCCTCCCACCCCCTCCCCTCCTCTCCCCTCCCACCTGCTCCAGCGTGCGGTGGGGCAACGCCTCCTGCAGCCGCGCGTAGTCCCTGCCATGCTGCCTCAGCACCGCCTTGTACAGACTAATCTCACACTCAGTCCAGGTGGCGGCTCGGGGCGACACCGGCGGACTGCCCGGCAGCAGGCCCCCCTCCCCTCCCCCTCCCCCTCCCCCTCCCCCTGACCCCTCCCCCCTCAGCCCACTGGAGCAGCGGCCTAGGCTGGCTGCCTGGCTGCTGCTGTCACAGGGGTGGGGCAGCAGGAGGCTGCTGCTGCTGCCCCTGCGCAGAGTGCTAGGGGTCACAGCTGCAGGGCAGGGGCTGAGGGCGTTACTGCCGGCCCTGGGCAGGGGGGGTAGGCGCAGCAGGGGAGGGGGCAGGTGGGGGGTACCGTTAGGGGTAGGGCTGGGAAAGGTAGCCGTGGTCAGCAGGTGGGTGGAGGGCAGGTAGTCAGGGAGGGGGAGGGGTGATGTGGGCCTGGCGCCATTCGCAGTGATGGCCAGAGTGACAGCGGCAGCGTTGCTGGTAGGGGGAGCGGCACAGCCCTGCCCTGCCCAGGGATGCAGGGCTGTGGCCGCTCTGCTGGACATGCGGTGTAGAGCAGCAGATGTGGGGCAGCCACCGGCAACAGCACTGGGCAGAGTACCAGGGCCTTCACTGCTCAGAGTCTGGCTGAAGGCAATCAGCTGCCTGCAGCCCTGGCCCTGGCCCTGATTGCTGGATGCCATCATCAGCTGAGGA
>JASKMD010000014.1:2420575-2435575 GCA_030144725.1 Haematococcus lacustris | reverse complement strand
GGTTAGGGCCGCCAGCCTGAGCCTCCTGTGGACCTACACCTCTCACTAGGAGCGCTGGTGACTGGGACACTAGGGCACTAGGAGCGCTGGTACCCTGGCATGAGCCTGACGCTTCTCACAGGCAGCACTGCAGGCCACACCTAGCCCCTTTTCATTCCTGGAGGCGTGACCTGCATCATGAACATGAGGATCCCGGTTTGGGCTCTGTCCCTGTGGACCTGGGCCGTGGGCCTGTCACTGTGCGTCAGTGTTTTTTTTTTCAAAACAGCCAAGCTGATGCTGGTCACGAAGGGTCCGGGACCATCACATGGCTGGTTACGCAGTTGGTCCCGACTGGTAACGAAAAGCAAGTAACGCAGCATTTTCTTAGTTTTTTTTAAAGAAACTACACAAAAAGACATTTTTCGGTTACGAAGCAGCCGAGGCCAGCCGACGCAAGGGTCCGTTTGGTAACGAAATCCAGGCCTACAAAACAAGCTTTTGGTTCCGATCGTTACGTATTACGCGAAAAAAAAAAAAACACTGCTGTGCGTGTATGGGTAAGGAGAGTGGGCAAGTGTAGTGAGTCAGCACTAGTGCAGACCTAGCCCTCCTGCGCGCAAATCTTTCAGGGACGAGTCACCCGCGCACCCCATGGCTTTCAATTAGTCAGCCCATAGCACCCCCTCAGGGTTACCATGTGCGGCACAAAAGCAGTGACACACTTCTACTACTCACAACCACGCCTTGCTGCACGCAGGCATGCACAGGGCTGCAGCCTGGCTCCTCCCGCAGACCTAGACAGAGGCTGCCCAGTGCAAGCCAGCGCTGGTGTCAGGCAGGCAGGCAGCCACCCCTCCCCACCTCTCCCCACCCTCCACCCCACCTCCACCTACCTCACCGGCACCCTCCACCCTGGCCCCTTGGGCAACTGCTCATCCACATGGAGCCCTTGCAGCGGCAAGCCCTTGCCATGCCACACCTCCTGCTGCTGCTGCTGCTGCTCCTCCTGTGGCCCTGCAGTTGGTGGGCCACCTCGCCCGCTGCTACCGGGCAGGTGCACCTCCCCCTCATTGCCCCCCTTGGCCTGTCTTGCACGTCCCCCTCCATCCACGGCCTCTGGAACAGGGCCGAGGGTCAGGCTGGCTGCTGGCCACCCCTCCCTGCCTCCCTGCCTGTGCCCGCCCCCATCCCCAACCCCCAGCCCACACTGGGGTTCATGGGGTGGCTGCAGGGCAGGCAGGAGGGCAGCGGTGTCAGAGGGGAAGCCATGCGCATCGTAGACCAACACCGCATGGCACCCCTCTGCTTGGTCAGCTGCTGCTGCTGCTGCTGCTGCTGCTGCTGCTGTTGCTGCTGAGGGGGAGGAGGCGGCACAGGGTGGTTCAGGGCCACAGTGGGGCAGCCTGGGGCTCAGAGGCTCCAATCCCAGGCAGCGCCGCTTGGGGCCAGGGGGGCCAGGGGCTGACCGCTGGCACCCAGGGGGGCGGCGGCTGGGGTGAGCAGCAGGCCGCTCCCCCACCGGTGGCGTAGTAACCACGGGGCCTGCAGCGGGCACCCCTGCCCCTGCTGCTGCTGCTGCTCCCCACGCTCCTGTTGCGGCTGGAGCTGATGGCATGGTTGCTGAGACGGCCGGTGCAAAGTGGTGTGCCAGGTCCTTGCTGCTCTTGGGAGCCAAAGTCCACTCAGCTGGGGCTGAGCTGGGGCTGCTTTGGACGCCGCCATCCGGACTGCTGCACTGACGCAGTTCAGAGCGCAGGCAGGTCAGCAGGGGCAAGCGGATGCTGGCTCCCTGGCGGCAGGCAGGCAGGCAGGCAGGCAGGCGGGCAGCAGGCAATGCTGGCAGGCACAAGGCAGCAAGCTGGGCAGTGGGTTTGCAGCAGGGAGCAAACAGGGCAGTGGGTTAGCAGACAAGAAACGCACAGCAGCTGAACCTTAGCAGGAGGCCTGGCAGGGCATGAATTATATGCACAGATGGACAAGGGGCATGTCAGGTTTGGCGTTGTAGATGTGTGGGCATGCAGCACGCGTAACATAGATGCATGGAGATGCCGCCACTGATGCTGTAACTCTGATAGCAGCACCTCGTGACAGCAGCAAAGCCACAACAAGGTCAAGGATGCAGCAAGATACGAGGGGCGAGGGGCGAGGCACATTGCAAGGCATGCCATCGTTCGTGCTTGTTGCCAGTTTCGTGGTTGACCATCCGCGACTGCTCCACCTGGTGGCTCGCCAGCAGCTGCTGCAGCGTCGCATTGTGCGGGTTCAGTTCTACGGCCAGACAGATCCCACCCTTGGGCACCATCGAAGTCGGTGAGACCGGGTCATTTCCGTGATGGTACGCTCCTGGCCGAAGAGTACAGCACAGTACACCAATGTGCAGTATGGCCACGGCAGGCGGTCGACGGGACCGAAGGTGCGCGCGTGCTGCGGGCTGTGAGGCACGGCCTGCCCATCACCGCGCTGCTGCCATAGCTGCTCAGGCTCAGCCCCCCACACTGCTGGCTCAATACAAGGTGCCTCTTGGGTACTGCGCTACGCTTTTTGGACTCACATCCTTGGATCGCAGTAGACCGGTCGCCTGATGGTAGCTACCCGAGGCAAGGGCGAGGCCTAGCGAACTCAAACGAAGGTGAGTTTCTTGTTTCTTCGTGGCTGGTTACCTATGTAGCCTTGATTGGACCAGCGCTGAGTCTACACGCATATGGCAAACTCTCGTAGACTGACGTTGTTCACACTCTTGCCGATATTATAATCATTTTCTTGTACTTGCAGTGAAAGGCTTGCCGCCTGTGCCGAGGTGCCATCGTGGCTTTGGTTGCATCACAGTTGAGTGACCGAGATGAGGCAGGGCTAACTATACTGTACCACCATCGACCATCGCTGCCTGCGACAGAACTACCCAACGAGTGCAGGGTGCCAGGAGCGGGTGCCAGGATTAGGTAGCACTCAGGCAGGGGCGAAGTGTGGTCTAAGTGGAGGGGCGAAGTGCGTCCCCACCCGAGCCCCCTCAGCCGTTTGCAAGGCTCGCAAGTGACCGCAGCCCAAAGGCATCGGCTGGCACGGGCCCACGCCTGCATATAGGCCAGGCCAGGCCAGGCAATTGCATCAGATTTGCAGCTGACTTCTAGCTTCTCTCACCCAGCCCTGGTCAGCATCAGGTAGCTTTGTGTAGACCGGGAAGCTTGTGTTGCATGTAAGGAGCGCAACTCGACTAGCCTAGTCATCTCGTCTCGACTCGTCGAGTTGACGTCTCGACTCGACTAGACTAGTCACTCTAGATGGGCATGAAATGTGCATTTGACTAGCGCACCTGCTTCAGGCACCTGTATGGACGCTATGGCGCAGCTCAGATTAGTTTGCTGGCCTTGCTGGGTTGGCGGTTAAAGTTGGGTGCCCGGACATGCCCGGACTTGCCCAACAGCGTCTAAATCGCAAACGGAGCCTGGGGGCCCTCTCCCGCCCCAACCTCTCGAGCTTACCGCGCGATAAAACAAAATACTCCTGACGTTTGAGGACATCAGCCAGGCGCACGCCAGCAGCGTGTCTTCTCTTCATGTTTCATATCTTTACGACGTCGTCACGATGTTAGTACAATGCATTACCACTACGCGACTACGAGGCTGTCGATTACACACTTACGCCTTAGCCAATCATGCATTTTGACCTCACAAACACATAGTTACATAGTGCCTTGCAGGCAGGCGGGCAGTGGCGAGCAGTGGCGGGCATAAGCCCATAGCCTACCTGCAGCTAGTTGAGCGGGCGGAATGATAATCATTCCATGACAGGATTCAAAAAAACCCGTCTAGTCTAGTCAATCTAGCCTAGATCTAGCCTAGATTTGACTAGCCTAGATCTAGGCTAGATCTAGGCTAGATTGCGCTCCCTAGTTGCATGTAGGGTGTGTCCGCTAATATTAGCTCCGAGCCAAAACTGGCGTAATAGCTATAATAGCTCTACTACGGCTAATATTAGCTCAAGTGGCGGCCGGGCGGTCGGTAACCGAGGGGTACGGTGTTTTATCCCTGCCGGATGAAGGTTTCCGCTATCTTTCGTGCTTGTCAAGAGATAGCTCTCCAAAGATACCTGTTACCGTAACTTCTGCCAGTTGCAATGGGGCACGTGAGGTGGTGGTTTATAACAAGCACTACATGGAAACCCCATGAACACTGCGCGAAAGGGGTGTCCAGTCACTACGGCATCATGCCACTCCCAACTGCCCATGTCTACGCTGCATCACTGTCAGCAGCAACCAAAGCACGAAGTGAGGTGCATAAGGGACGAGGAGTGGGAGTGTGGTGTATATGGAGGAAAGATGATCAGCACAGCGAAGGGAAGACGTCAAGCGGGAGACGAGGCAGATGCATGCATGCGTGCGAGAATGTGTGGCTCATCTCAGAGCCATCACGCTGGTTGTGGCATACAGACTTGGAATGCCTACGCCAAAATGTTAATGAGGGTCTCTTGGGGGGGTGCCATGTTATCCCGCTCCTCGTCCATCTCCTCGACGTTGGCTTTGAGGTAGATGTCACGCTTGGCAGTCTCCACGCCCAATCTGCTGCGCAGGGCGTTGGAGTAGGTGAGGCTCCACATGGACCAGTTGCGCTCAGCAGCAACTGTAGAGACATGCACGGAGAGCAGCTTGAGAACTGCCTTGGCAAGGACAGGGAAATCCTTGGCTGCCGTCATGCTCCAGAAGGCTTTGCGGGCAATGATGCTGGCAATAGGAGTGACGGCCCGACCCGGTGGTTGCTGGATGGACAGCATGGAGAGGGCCTTCCTCTTCATGGCGGGGTTCCACTCTGTGTTCTCGAACTTCGAAAGCTCAGCCCGGACAAGGCCGATGGGGACTTCAGCCAGCCGTGCGATTGTTGGCTCTAGCTCCACCCGTTGCATCTCAGTCAGGATGTCAAAGTCGGGGTAAGGCTGGTCCACGTGGTTGAGGTACTTGAAGTTGATGGGGTCCAACAGCCTACAAGTGAGGTGAGGCAAGCAAGGGTTCGGCAAGGTGAGTCAGACGAAGCACCTGGCAGCAACCATGACAGGTTGATAGTGTTTTGCGTGCACACATGTCAGGTTGATAGTGATGATCAGCAGGTTGATAGTGATGATCAGCAACCATGACAAGTTGATAGTGCCTTGCGTGCACACATGACAGATTGATCAGTTTTGCGTGCACACATGACTGATTGATCAGTTTCAGCATCTTACCTGGCAGCAGCCATGACAGGTTGATAGTGTTTTGCGGCGCGGTTCTTGAAGAGCTTGTGCACACCCCGCACAACGCACATGCAGCATGCAACACTTAAGGCACACACAACCCTGGTTGCATGGGAACTGGGTGATTAGATGATGGACTGGGTGGGTAGATGATGGGCGGGGTGGGATAGAAGATAATGGACTGGGAGGTGGTGGACTGGCCAAAGCAAGGTGGGGGGGGATGAGGGCGAGCAATGATGGGTAGATGAGTCCCCCTCTGCCAAGCTGGGGTTGGGGCTGGGGTAGGGGCTGGAGTTGGGGCGATACCTGCAGCTCCTCCTTTAGTTCAGCATCCTTTTCTAGTCGCGTCTCCTCATACAGGGTGTCCAAGGTGGTCTTCAACCTTTTTGGAGAGAGGGTGTCAGCTCCGGCTTCATCGAGGGCTCTCTTAAGCCACTTGTTCTTGCACATAGCATATGGTACTCCAGAGGTAGCCACAAACAGTGCAAAGAACCTGTCAGTGCGACGTTGTTGCTTGGGAGAAAGTCGCTTTGCTGCGTGTAAACAAGCAGGTAGGCAAGAAGGCAGGCTGGCAAGCAGGCAGGGCATGCATGGTGAATGCAAGGTCAAGGCTGCAGGGTTGCAGGGCAGTTGGACTGCAGGGCTGTAGGCTATAGCCTAGCATGCGGACTTGGGACTGTTGCTGTGCTTGCCTGAGATGGTGGGAGTTGGGACGGCATCAGCTGCCCGTTTACAGCAACGGTCAATATGCTGGTACTGCCCAGTTGTCATGTTCGAGCAGCTGACCGTCGTCCAGCAGAGCACGCACGCGATTATGACCTTTTTGAGTTTCAGGTCGACCATCGCGCGAAAGTTTGTGCGCACGGCCTTGCTGGCCTTCAGCTTTTCGAGGAGGGCAACGACATTGTGGGTCTTGTTCTTAATCCTCTGGGTCCATGAGGCGGCCTCCGATGGCGCATCATCAACTAGGTGCTGAGGGAGCACAACGTCACCAGGCGCAGCCATTGCGCTAGGAAGCGAACGAAGACGTGACACGAATCGAGAGCTATTATGAGCTATTATGGTTGGCTGGCTATTATTTCTATTATTAATATTAGCTGGGGGGGTGAACCACCCTAGTTGCATGGTGCACACAAGCACGATCCACTCATGCGTGATGCATACAGGTCGCTTTGCACTCATGTTATTGGTGTTGAGTGGAGCTGTGGGACGGGTCTACTATCGGTTCGCGAGGTTGTGCCGTGTTCCGTCGGGGGCCATGTTCATCATGGAGTGATTCCATAAATCACTGAAGGGCTCGGGCCAGCTTAGGTAAACTGCTTGGATTAAGCAACCAGTCAGCCAGACGTTCAACTGACGACAGGTCCCTCTCCCAACGTTACAAAGCAAATCACAAGCAGTCAGCGCTACTCTCCCCTCGACACACCACACACCCAAGCTCTCACAACGATGACTTGTCGCCTGCAGTCCACTACCATGCTCAGCACCGCACCGCCACACCAATCTCACTCAACCCTTTGCAGGGTTTGCACTCCACTGCCACTTCCCTCATGACTCCACTTCATCAGCACCACACTGCAACGCACCACACCTGCCCTAGCTCGTCTCAGGTGCCCATCCTCACCATTCGCTCTACTTGCACACGCAGGTCTCTCAGAAGGCCAGGCCATGAAATGAAGGGATTGGTCCAAGCAGGCTTAGATGCACGAGTCTCATTGTTTCGCTGGCCCAGCATACACCTCCTGTATGCTTAGCACAGCAGCTGTAAATAGGATAGACGTGGGAATAAGCCAAAGGGCCACATCACACATGCGATAGGGTGAGACCAATGTTGATGAGCATGCAACAGGCTATAGTTGATTGCCAGCAGGCATGGATGACAAAGCATGACCATGTGGGACACAATAAGCAGTGACACACAGCAGTGACTCTCAAATGTCACTTGCGACAGCCCCTTTGCTGCTCAGGACATGCTGGTGTGAGCAGCACATGCCTGCCACACCAACCCCAAACCGCTTGTCACAAGTTATGTATCTGAGCCCAAGTCAACAGCAGAGGCCACCTTGGCATGATGACCCATGCAGCACTGCAGCACACCCACCAGCCCCTGTGCCTCCTGCACCACCACCATCACCACCACCACCACCGCAGCTGCCACTCACTTGGATGCCCTGGCACTGCTGGACACCCCACCTGCCAGGGCTGGGTCTGACTCATAGAACACCACATTGCCAGTGTCAGCCACATAGTGGTCAGTGGAGAAGGAGCGCACGAGCGGGCCAATCAGGTGGGAGGGGAACCAGCCGGGGCTTGGCTGGGGCTCACGGTAGAAGGGGCCCATCACCGGCTTCACAGCCTCCGTGGCCTCTGTCAGGTTGTAGTGAGGAATCTGCAGCCACACACCACCCACGCTCAGCATGACCACACAGTCCCACACAGCCCTGGTACACCAGCTCTGGTCCTCCGGCCACCACCACTAGCCCCGGACCACCACCACTAGCCCCGGACCACCAGCTCCGCTCCCTCGCGGCTCCGGAGCATCGCCTGTTAGCTTACACCCAACCACCCGTGCTGGCAAGGATGTTCATTGCGCATGCAAATGTACTGCATGTTGCGTTGAGCATGCGCTGTGGCCTGGCCCGAGCTGGCACTGGCTAGGCAACTACCGTCACGCATTATGTCGGGTAACGCACTGTGTTGTGCCGCGCATGCTGCACGACCGTGGATTTCCTTGCAGACATGTAAGCTCCTGTGTGGCCACGGTCTGGGTGGGAGAGTGGGATCAGAAGCGCACTGATACTGGCAGCCTGGCAGCCTGGGTGAGTGAGTGCAGCCCCGCACCTGAGAGAACAGGTGGTGCACCACATGGGTGCCGATGTCGTGGTGGATCTTGTTGAAGATGCCAAAATCCCGGTCAATGGTTGTGAGGCCACCCCTCAAGAAGCTCCACTCCTGCAGCACGGAAGCGGGTTGATGCCCATCACATAACGGCAGCAGACCCAGCAACGAAAGATAACTGAGTGGGGAGAAAAACTGGGATGGCCTCCCAGGACACCTCAGCAGTGGAGCAATACTGCTCCGCCCTCACAGGCTCCCTCCCTCTTCCCGACAACCCTTTGCGCCTTAGGGTGCTGAGGGACTGCACTCGCTTCCAGTGGTGTCTTTGTGTCTTTGTGTGTATGTCAGCCTCTTGGCACTGCGCAAACTGTAGTGCCCGGGTTGGTGCTGAGGCCAGCCAGCGCCCTACCCACCTCTCCGCGGTACCAGGGCATCTTCTCTGTGGGGTCGCTGCTGCCATGATGATGCAGGTAGGTGACCACGTCCAGCCACACCACATTGATCCAGTAGGGGATCACATACAGGTTGAAGATGGCCAGGGGGCCAAGTGTGTATGTGGCTGCTGCCAACACGCCCAGCATGCCAATCAGGAAAGCGTTGGAGGTCATGATCTGCAGGGCCAGCATCACCAAGGCTCAAGACCAGCCGTGGCGACAAGCAATGCTGTGTCAGCATCACTCATGCAAATGTACAGCATGCTGCATGGTGGATTGCATTGCAGAGAGCCAAGCTTGTGTGCGGCCGTAGCGGCAAGCGGTGCTGCCCAGCTGTCGACACGGCGCGATGCATGCTGCCAACTGCAACTGCCGCAGTCACAGCGCACCTGCTTGCCCTCAGCTGGGGTGAAAAGGTCACACTTGGGGTCATAGTGAGATCCAGTCTTGCCAGGGCTGCGCTGCCACAGGTAGAAGGGGAAGGCGAAGAGGGACCAAGGCAGGGACAGGCGGCCCACACGGGCCATGGGGTGCTGCGCAGCACCACCAGACGCACCCACACAGGCTGGGACAGTAAGGGAGGGTGCGGAGTGCAGCCGGGATCACTGCTGCAGCGTTGTGTGCGACAGGAAGACAAGCCACGATGAAACCTCCCATGGCGCTCAGCTCCCCTCAGCCCCTGTCCCCTCAACCTCTGTCCTCTTCAGACCCCCTCATGTACTCAAACTGTACTTCCCTAAACCCCTATCCTCCCCAGATCCCAAAGTGCTGTTGGCTGGTCATTGCCTGGTCACTGGCCTGTCCTAGTCTCCTGCAGCCACATGTGCTTTTTGCTGGTCATCCATTCGTCATCACCTCCTGCCCACCATGTCATCGTAGAGGCTCTTGGTCACAGGGTGCCATGACTCGTCATTCTCCACATGGCCGTGGTTAGAGTGGTGCTCCCGGTGGCTGATGCGCCAGCCATGGTATGGCACAAGGATGGAGGAGTGTACAATGTTCCCTGCAGTGATGTGGCGCCGCTAGGCTGAAAGACCTGCCTTCAACAAGTACTGAGTGCATGGCTGACTCTTCTCATTGCGCTTCTACCTGGCTCAACCTACCGATGAAATCATTCAGTGCCTTGTTGCTGGAAAAGCTCTGGTGGCCACTGCATCAGGAGGTCGTGGGAACTTGCAAATGAGTTGCGGAGACAGCACATGCTTAGGTGTAAACACCCACTGACCAGTCATGTCCGATCACAAAGAGGGCCCAGAACATTGTCCCCTGTGCAAAGTAGTAAATGGGCCAGAGCCACCTGCAGGAATCAGGGCATTGAGCACATGACTTGGGACCAAGGCACTTGAGGAATGCAGGGCTGTGGAAGAAATGCATGTATTCAGGCAATGCCGTGGTTATGCATGCAAGCGGGGCAGCAGCAGCTATACAGCAAAGTGGGCTGGATTGGGCTGGAGTGGTTGAGGCAACCGCAGCTACCATTGGTTTACGGCCATCGCCACTGCTGCAAGCCCAGCCACGATCGCGACATCCAGAGCTAGGTAGCTCAGAGAGCGGAAGGTGTTTTTCTCCCAGCAGTGAGCTACGGGCACCGCACCACACAATGCTTGAGCTCGACTCAGCAGCTGAGCATTCGGACGGCGGTTACCTGGGATGGCATTGCGCAGGTCTTGCAATGTAAAAGGCGGAGGGGCGCTCAGGTCGTAGGTGCCGTCCTGTACAGGTACAGGTAGGGGGCGATCTAACGCCAGCGGCTGTCCGCGGCATTGGTGCTTGATGCTGCTGAAGCACCCGACGTACGGTCACCAGATTCGCAAGATCGCAGCCATCGCGCCACCACTCACTGCTTTGCGAGAGAATCGCTCAGAAGATGTGCTTGTCACCGCATCAACAAACGTGGCTACGCGAGTAGATGTGGTGAGGCCCCTGGTTTGCTGTAGTGGCCGAGCCACAGCATTGATCTTGAGAGTGGCCCGGCCGCCAACAGGGCACGTAACCCGATGTGTGCGCAGCATTATTTCACGACACCTTTGCCGACACAAGGACTTGTGAGGGCGACAGATAAAAACTGACAGATGTGGTGTGTCAACCGACGAGCACGTGGTGTGTCCGCCGGCGCGGCGACTGTGAGGGTTGCCGCCCTCACACACCCGCGTCTGCTGCTGCAACGAATATTCGCAACCACAAGGTGCGACACACACAACTTGACATTGAATAAAAGTCCCACAAGTGCGGTGTGGCTCATCACATTGCTAAGGTGTGTGCGACATGTTGGGTTAGTCCCTGCCTGGGTAATATCAAACCCTCCAAGGCAGCTGAAACAAACTACAAAATACATACTCCGAAGTAGGTCACCCCGGCCGTTGGTCCCGCCAATCCGTGACAGGCCTGCCGCTCACACCACGCGCTAGTGAAGGGTAGCTGAGGCTATCGCGGTAAGTCACGCGCGCTAAAACTCGCGTTTTGGACTGAAGCCTTGTCCCAGATCACCGCCCGCCACCAGGTCGAAAATTGAGATAGCGCAAACAAGCAGCGACCCACTCACAAGAGAAGGGTGGCGAGGCGCTCCGTGGCGTCCATAGCAAAGTTCGCACTAAAGAGGCAGGCTCGTAGTGCGCCGCAGGCCATCGCAGTGAGCCGTGCTACCACGCCATGTCACTACACCACGAGACTGAGTCACGGCACGCTTCGCTCAGGTCGGTGCAAGTCGGGTGCATGGCACTGTTATTTGTTTCGACGCTGTTGGCTCAGTTTCTCTATTGGCTCAGTGCTTCCATTTGCTCAGTCTGTGCTATACTGGCTCACTTGCTGCTGCTGGTTTTGATCGAAGGCGCTTGGCATGTCATGTCATCTGCCTCGTTCCCGGCACAATTTAGGCTTCCGCCACGGCCACTGCCACTGCTTAGCAGCTTGGCACGTATCGCATTTGCGCGTGCCAGGGCAGCGCGGCGTCTGGGTCCAGGAGGGCTCATCACATTTTCCGGTATCAATTTCGCGCACAGTGCGAAAAATGCAGCGATGAGGGCGCCTAACGGCAACACAGGGTCCAACCCGTCGGGGATATACACAGGACGCCGCCAATCGCCTCATGTGATGAGATTGACCCATGCCAAATCCACCCTCTGCCACATTTTGTCATTGTATGTACCACACAGGGTGATAGAGCTTGCCTGGGGTTCATCCCGGAATATAGACCCGCCAAGCTATCCACAGAAGGTGGAAGCACGCGGAAAGGACCACTGGCCGAAAAGTTTATGGTCTTGACAAAAGCCCCGAAATGATGGGGCCAAGGCTTCAACAGAGTGCACGGTAGCGAAACAAAGTCCACGCACGGTGCTGCTGACACCTCAGTGAGATGCTCTGCATGCTTATAGGCAGGGTTAGGCAGGTCCCGGCCCAGGGCCCAGAGCCCAGGGCGCAGGTGTCAGAAAAGGCCCGGGCCATGAGGGGTCCCGACCCAACCCAGGGAATCTTGCGCTTCGACCTGCGACCCACGTACGGTGGCACCCCGCTGAGCCCCAGGCTGCAGCGAGCGACCATGTTCACAGTCCGCGGGAATGGCGGGCGGAGTGATCTGGGAGGCTTCAGTCCAAAACGCGAGTTTCAGCGCGCGTGACTTACCGCGATAGCCTCAGCTACCCTTCACTAGCGCGTGGTGCGATGCGCAGGCCTGTCACGGATTGGCGGGACCAACGGCCGGGGTGACCCACAACGTAACGGGACATTTGCGGCGCGGCGTGCCTGGTGAGAGCTGAGCTGTCATTTTGAACGCCTTACATCTGCGTCGTGCTTGCGCCTGCACGCCCGAGCTGCTGGCACCCACGGTGACCGGCAGTCTGCCAGGCACGCGAACAGTTCAGCTCTGCGCGATGCGCCCTTAAAGTGCTGCCTCACAGCACCCACAACGCAAGATGCAGAGTTCTCCACTGCGGTACACTTGCATGGAGCCCAGTTTTCTCAACGTCATCTTACACAGCCAGCTCAATCGCACTCTGCCCGCTTATTCAGATGCTCCAGCACCATGTATCGTAGGTCTGCACGCAAGGTGCCGGCTGGCACATACAACCCCACTGCCTTGCAATACTCGTTCAATATCTTCACGCCCAGCTTCTTGCCTAAGGTGCACAGCTGCTTCATGCTGTGTGGTGCAAATGTGCACAGAAGGGTGAGGCACCCATCGTCCCAATGCTTGTCATCCCTCTTCTGATCGAACATGGGCATGGCCACAAAGGGCTTTGCGATGGAGGGCCTGGTACACACACACCCCTTGGTGCGGGGGTCATGCATTGGGCTCATGCACATGCAGTCTTTGACCACTCAACCTGGATTCCTGAAGCAGGGAAGAAGCAACTGTGCATGCCCATAGAGCCGGGGATGGATGATGCAAAGGCATGTGCATCCCGCTGTGGAGCACTGCAAAGCTCTACCTCCTGTGTGCTCAGCTCCAAGCACCACCGACGACCCACACTTGCTCGTGCACGGTCAGCCTTACTAGGGTCAGTAGCAGTAGCTGGCTTGTGATATGCATTGCAGTGCTGCACAAACTCTGATGCATTGCACATCCCAGCACAATCAGCCAGGATCTCACCCCCCAGCCACTGCTTCACCACCCCTCCCTCTGAACCATGCCTGCCCTTGAAGTGTCCATGTCATACTTTGCCAGCAAGTAATACACCACCTGGTTTACTGCTCCTTGGATAATGGCTGCCGACTGCTCCTTCCTATCTGTCATCACATACACGGTCTGCTCCTTGTAGGCCCCCTCTTTGTTCTTGAAGTACGCACACGCCGCGAGAATGCCTATTTGCGGTGCATGCCAGTGCTCTGAAATGGTTTCAACCCTGCGCTCAACAGTCAGCTTCTCTGACCAACCACATGAAATCACCACCTTCCCATCCTTGCTTGCCTTGACGGCCTCACGGTGCTCACGGGAAACCTGCAGCTGATGACGTGCCAACCGGTGGTGCTTGATGTACTATGGCATCTGCTTGTTCAACATGTCAACAACATCACTCAAGCTCATCCTCATGCGCAGCAGCTCAACGTTAGCCTTGCCTGCGGCTGCTGCCGGCTGGCTGTCTACAGTTGATGATGGCTTTCCATACTGATGCGTAGTGAGCATGACGCTGCCATCTGCATGAGGCTGCAGCTGCAGGTTGTGCGCCTGGGCTTGGGGGCATGTGCGCAGAGAGCAGGCAAGGTCAGGCTGCTGGCCAAGCTCACACGGACACAGGAACAGCTGCCGCGTAGCTGTGGCGCTTGGGGCTGGGTTTAGCTGGGAGGTGGTGGGACGGGGATGGGGGAGGGGGAGGGAGGGGAGGGGGTGAAGGCAGCGGCACAGGGAAAGGGTTAGTAGGGGAGAGGGGAGGGGAGAAGGGAGGGGGGGCATGCCATGGCTGACGCTCTTGCCAAGCCAAGCCGGACAGGCTAGGCTTTGGTCATGCCAGGGGCAGGGATCGGGGCTAGGGCTGCAACTGGGGCAGGGGTTGGGGCAGGGTCAGCCGGGGGGGTTGGGGCGGGGGCTGTGATGAGGGCTAAGGTGGTGGCGAGGGCTGGGATGAGGGCAGGGGCTGGCATGGGGGCTAGGGCAAGGGTTGGGGTTGGGCTGGGGTCGGTCCTGGGCTCATGCTGGGGCTGAGGCTGGGGCTGGATTGGTGGCTACATGGAGGCTGATGGCATGCTGTCAGCCGGCGTATTTACCTTGCGGTGGATGGCCCCTTGCTGCTGGGAAACAGGTGTGCCAGGACCTTGCTCCCCAAGTAATGCTGCCAGCGGGGATGTCGAGGAAGGGCCTGGAGCACATCATGGCAGGGCAGGCAAGCGCAGTTGTAGCAGCCTCAACGCAAGTTCTGTGGGTCAGTGGAAGCTGTGGAGGCTTCAGGTTGCTGCAAGCCATGATGATTTCAGACATCTTGGCTGTGACCTGGCCGATGACGGTGTGACCTTATTCGAAATTGTAGAAAGCTGCCTCCCCCACCACATGAATCTCCACCCAGCCAATGATGCCAGTTAGCGTAGACTTCACACAACACGCACAGCAGGCAGCATGGCCCCCCTTCCATCTGTAGGGGTGGGATTTGGAGGACAAGCCCATGCCTGCACACGCCAGCTTTCAAAACCCCTGTTGACAAAACTCAACAAGCAGGGGGTCCATAGTTGAGTTCCCTAGCCAGTAGGGCACGGTGCCTCTCCTATGCACACGACCCTTTGTGAGGCAGATTGTTTTCACGCTATTGCCTTTTGCCATCTTACCATTAGACGTGGTGACTACCATTGGACTGTGGCCAATGTTGCTGGTGTGCCGATTTGATTTATGGCCTAATAACCAAATTAACCATATATTTATGTATGGCCTCTTTATAGGCAAGCAACATCTTGCACGCAGGAGCCATGGTGTTCACCAGCAGCTCCACCATAGCGGTGATGCCGCTTCAGGTGGTGCAGTCGCTGTTCGCCACAGCGGGCACAAAGGAACAGAAAGAATTCAAGGTGGCGGGCCACTTCAGAGAGCAGCTGTCGGACCCAGCAC